>PEDP01001226.1:0-12839 GCA_002918395.1 Erysiphe pulchra | reverse complement strand
AATAACAAGGCAATTTCAACATATCTGACACAAATTAATGACAAAATAATAATACCGTCCGTAACCGGTAAATATGATCCATTAAATGATTGTGTCTTACAATTGTCGTTATCAATAAATCTTGTTGTTCTAACGAAATTGTAACTCTTTGACTAAGGAGTCACAATTTCCAACAATTCTTAACTCCATTTACGTTTTTTATCACTACTTTACATTCCCCCTGAGCCCGACTTTGCACAGGGTTCATTCTTTTCCCGAAAAATCATCACCTTCTGAATCTTCCACGTTAGGACTTGACGTTCTTGCATTTTTTGTAAAGCTGGAATTAATGTTGGTTGGCCTCTTAGCCCATGTAAAGAAAGGATACTTCTTAAAATAATGACCCTTATTTGCGCAACGCGTACACTTTCCAGCTGCTCAAAGTTCTGTAACTCCTCCGGTGAACGCCACGGTGCTGGTGGTTTCTGACTGATCCCTTTACTATCATTTGAGCTCTGTGAGTACAAAACATTAATTATTGCCTTTAATGTAAATATGCTAATGCCGTTTATTCCAGACATCGGAGTATCACCATCTTCGTCTAGTGGGGTGGGGTGGGCGCAGAATCTTGAGATACTTTGTGAGATTTTTTACTTTCGGAAGTATAATCATGTGGGATAATTCCGCCTCTAATAATAAACCAGGTTTCGGTGTGCTTAGCTCCGCGTTTGGGGACATAGTTTTCCTTTGCTTCAAGTTTTGCTGCCACAGATTTCACTTCATTTACGAATTGGGTACAATTATCTTCGGGAAGTCTAACTGATACTAGATAGTCATTTAGGAGATCATTTAATCCGCCACTTAGTGCATTCACTTTAACTCGACCTTCTCATTTCAGACCCTTGGCTTGGGCTAGCATATACTCAAAGTCATTTAAATATGTTGCAAATGACTGGTGCAGACCTTGTCTCTTTCTGGAGAGTTTTTCTCCAGCGGTTCTAGCAGATGTTTTATCCTCGAAATTTTCGTTAAAATGGTTTTTGAATAATTCATAGTCCCAATTTTCATTGGGACCGCCTGTAGAAAACCAAGCAGCAACTCGGTTCCTTTTTGTTGTTGGGATTGTACTCATCATGTCATTGCAAACAGCTTTATAGACTCCCGATATACCCCAATCAACTTCAATTTTAATTGCTAATTGTCTGATATAACTACTATAGCTCTCCTTGGCACCATTCCACTCAGGCCATTTCCAAGAGATCTTCTTATTATCTGTAGGTGGTGCTTTGGGTATTTGTGAGGCAGGTATCAGATTCTTCTGGTTATTTATCAGGAGTCGTATCTGTAGGAGCTCTTCGTTTGTTAGCGACATTGTTTGGGTAGTTGAGGATGGAGATTCCAAATACTTAAAGTCTTGCAGAGAAGAGGATAAGTCTGAATCACAGGAGTTTGCTGGAGATGGAGCTCTAAATAGGTTCATACAAGGATAAAAACTATGAGAGGTACCGAAGTACTAACATTAGCAGTATAAAAAAAAAGAGATAGAATATTTGTGAGGGGACAAGTAACGATGACTATTCGCAAGTGTATGTCCAAACTAAAAACGCATCTCGAGCGCGTCAACAATTGATTCATAGCCTTAAATAATCGATTAGTCATCCTTTGGAACCGGATAACTTCCGAATCCCAACTTTGGGGCAAAGCCCGTAACAGGTACTCCCTTTCTCCTGTTTGACGGTATATCTTCAACTACTCTTTGGTAGGTGCACCTGAGCGAGTTGGGCGTGCAAAACATCTAGTACGATCGGAGCGATGTGGGACACCGCA
Organism: Erysiphe pulchra; assembly: GCA_002918395.1. Taxonomy (NCBI): domain Eukaryota; kingdom Fungi; phylum Ascomycota; class Leotiomycetes; order Helotiales; family Erysiphaceae; genus Erysiphe; species Erysiphe pulchra. Next base: position 11,033 of record PEDP01001226.1, on the reverse strand, counting down.
GTTTTTGCACTCAGTTGTAGCTATACATAACTCTTCGGTGTGGTTAGTTGACCCACAGTTTCCACACGATGGCGCCCTAGAGCAGTTCTTTTTAGGATGGTAGCCGTTGCATCGTTTGCAAAATTCCAAAGGTTGTAACTTTTTGAATTTAAGTTTTACATGAGCTGGACGTATATGGCAGACCCGCTCAATTTCATCAGTAAGCATAGATTTACTTACTTCTACCTCTCCTTGTTCCTTACGAATAGTTGCAGGTAAAGTTGGGACGATAACTGGTGTCCAATTGGTTGCAGATTCCAATTTTGCTCCCGATAAGAAGAGCCTATTTCCTGCATTTAGGATGATCTCGCGAGCTTCTGTACTGCATGGGTTCAAGACGAATCCCGAGTGGACAGGCTTTACCTTTCCAAAAAGTGCAGGTGAGATAGTCAGTTTTTTAATAATGACTTCACGAATTCCCCCAGGAGATAGCTTGCGCCATTCATGCTCTTGTGGCAGCGGAAAAAAGAGTCTTTCATCTGTGGTAGCCATTGAAGGGGAGTCCTTGGTTGGCGACTTGTCTTTGTTAGTCACACTTTGAGTAGCTTTTCTAACAGACAGTACTGCTTTTTTGATACTCAGAGTTTTCCGAGTTTTCTTCATGCCCTTACGAGTCACTGTTACCCATGTGCTCTCTACTGTTTCAAGGATTTTTGGTAGACTAGACGTCCCTTAAGTTTTCCTCAAACTTGCATCTATACCCATAGTTTTTCTTGGGATCACTACAGCAGCTTTTTCCACAGTGGTTTTAACTTTTCCTAATCTATAGCCACAGCCTTTAATTGGTTGAGAGCGTGATGGAATTTTTGGGGGGATGAGTGAGTTATCTACTGCCGCAAAGTTGGCTATAGCCAGCTGTAGGTAAGCCTTGAAGGCTGCAACTTATTCTTTTTCGATTTCTTCTTTGAAGTTTGCTAAGGTATTTTCTATGCTGCTAATAGCAGTTGTACATATCATAAGACGAGCGTGTCAGGCACGTTCGCGACGTTATCGGATCGTAACTATTTCAGCTAGTTCCTTTGGGAGGAACGCGTTCCCAGTCCTAATTTTGTTGCTACAGCTTGGAGTAGGTCTTTCTGTAGTTGGGCGCTTAGATGGGGCAGCAGGCTTGAGAATTTTTCTGCCATCTGATGTCTATGTTGGTGGTTCTAGATTTAACGGTAGTGTTGGTGACGCGAAAGGGGAAGAGGAATTGGGAATTGAAGGGATTGGGGGAATAGGGGATAGTTGATTGCTCGATCCCGATGAAGGAGCTTAAGATTCTTGAGAAGTATCCATTGAATCAATCATTCTAATATCATCCAAATTTTCAAACTGTAGATCGGTATGCCTGATAAAGAATAGTTCGGCCATAATGCTAACCTGTAACCTTTTAATCATCATTGAAAAGTAAGATCGTAAGGTCTTTGTTATTGGTCAGGATAATTCGCAAAATGGTATATATACTCCTTGCCATTGAAGAAGGATCTTGAAATACAATCCGAGCTTTCATACAGAGATTAAAGACACGCGCAATGATAAGACGCATTTCGTTGCAAATCTCTTATCATACACAGCTCTCTGACCGGACTGAGGGATTCTAAGTGCAGATGTATGCTTTATCAATTCTGTCGATTTATTAAAAACCAAAGCCTATAAATTCAAAGGATTTGACTATCGAAAAAGCCTGCTATGCTAGAAAAACTTATAATATGCTCGAGTCCTGATATTCGGGCTGCATCCCCGAGGTCTTTTAAATCTTTTCTTATAGCCGAAGTCAATAGTCATATTGACAGTAATCTTCATCCAGAACATAAAAAGTCACAACCATCAACCATTTGAATTCGTTGCGTTTTATTTCACCTTAAAGTAGAGGCTGAGCTATGAGTCTAATCTGCCAATCCTACTTAGTCAGAAGACATTTACTTCTCAAAACATACACGATGCTTTTTTCAAAAATAATAGGAATTAACATCACTAATGGCTCTTTTTCATTCGTTGTATAGGCCCAAGAAACGCCAAATTGCTGAAACGGGATTGACCTTGCACAGTTATATGTATCTTATTATACTGCCCCTCAACTAACAAGGAAACGTTGTCGAAGCCCTTAAACTTGTGCTTGAAGTATATTTCATAGCTTGTATACCGTACGCAACTCTACGTCCATGAGAGATCACCGAGAGCTTATGAAACGTTGAGCGATTTATTTCACTTGGCCTTGTATTCAGGGTAAGATTTTTAGCTGTTACTATATTTTCATACCAACACTTAGAAATCCTTTACAGCATTTCTCATCACTCATGCAAAGAGAGTTTGATAGGAAATACCAAAACGAAAGAAACCCAAGTCAATTGACCTTTTAATGCAGGCGCAAATTCGGGTTGTCCATGGAATGAAAGTAGTTTTTGGACAATTTTTTCAGATGGATTTGGATTATGAAGAAAATCTATGATCTTCTTCTCTTCAAGAATTTCAGATTGATAAAGACGTGTTGGCTTAATTATTTCAGAGTAAGTATCCTAATTTATAATATATGTCAAGCATATATTGAATCTTTCATTAAATAATTGATCTGTATTGATATTATAGTTATCAACTGCTTGAATTAACATTTGCCGGTTGACATTTCTTAACGTATGGGGCCTGTAAGCACCGACCCCACATGACGGTCCCGTAAAAATCGAGCGGATTGGATATTTGGATATCCAATCCGTGTTGCAGACATTCTTTGGTTTCTTAGTTGACTTGAACTTTCAGAGGAATAGATGTATAGAGAGTCTTTTGGTCTGATTTTGGATGCAGATTTAGCGGAATTCTATGTCTAGCATTAAAATAGAATGCCGCGTTGGATGTGATAATGGAGAACAATACCGGGGTGCTCAAAGATTGCGCTAGCAGAGCAAGACGGTGGGCCTAAATAATTTTGCCCATAACGCCGTGTAGTTTTATATCCCCTCGAACGCGATAAGTCTTTTGGCGCGCGGTTTAAGATGCAAATATGATATCTGTAAGTTATAGCTACAATTTTCTAGAAGTTATTATAATCTAATTTTGTGCTTTTAAAAAATAAATTAGAAGAGAATTGGGCCAAAATGTTTACTACAGGGCTCATTCCGCAACTTTATTTTTTACTCTCTTGATAGGACTTTTTTGCCACAAAATTTCAGCACACAAGTAAATTTATGTCATAATGAAATTGGTGATTTCTTCCGTGCATCTAATGAAGTGCCAAAATCTTATGTGCAGCTACCTTCAATCAATAAAAATGTCCAAGAAGGATTACCGCAGAATTTAACGGAGAAAATTGTTCAAAAATATTCTTTAGGTCTAGCAAATGGTAAGAGAGTCAAATCGGGAGATTATGTGACGCTCTCTCCTCATCATTGCATGACTCATGATAACTCATGGCCCGTGGCTCTGAAGTTTATGTCAATTGGCGCAACAAAAATCCACAACCCTCAACAAATTGTTATGACGCTAGATCATGATGTGCAGAATAAGAGCCAGACAAATCTCAAAAAGTATCAGCAAATAGAAGATTTTGCAAAAAAACATGGTGTTGACTTTTATCCTGCCGGACATGGAATTGGACATCAGATAATGGTTGAAGAAGGATATGCGTGGCCTGCAACTATGACTGTAGCTAGCGATAGTCATAGCAATATGTATGGAGGTGTTGGATGTTTAGGTACTGCAATTGTTAGAACTGATGCGGCTAGTATATGGGCGACAGGTAGAACTTGGTGGCAAATTCCACCTGTTGCAAGAGTTGTTTTCACCGGGCTACTGCCAGAAGGAGTAACGGGAAAAGATATAATTATTGCATTATGTGGACTTTTCAATCATGATGAAGTTTTGAACCACGCAATAGAGTTCACTGGATCAAAATCTACCTTGCAAAGTATTCCAATAGACGATAGACTTACCATTGCCAATATGACAACTGAGTGGGGTGCACTGACTGGACTTTTTCCTATCGATTCTGTGCTGGAGTCATGGCTGAAAGAAAAAGTGATGGCTGCTGGAATTCGGAATCAGGAAAATGATAGATTGTCACATGCGAGAATTGAGGAATTAGCTCGAAATAAATTAGTTGCCGACCCAGGAGCAACATACGCGAAAACATTATACGTCGATTTATCGACGCTTTTTCCGTTTGTTTCAGGACCAAACTCAGTTAAAATTGCAACACCGTTGCGAGACATGGAGGCTAAAAATATCGCAATTGATAAAGCTTACCTCATATCATGTACAAACTCTAGGGCCTCAGATCTAGCTGCTGCTGCTAAAGTTTTCAGAATCGCATCGAATGCTGGGAAGCCTGCTAGAATTGCGCCTGGAATTGGATTCTACATTGCAGCTGCATCAAAATTAGAGCAGGAAGCTGCGGAGAAGACAGGAGACTGGCAGGTACTTCTAAATGCGGGAGCAAAATCCTTACCAGCTGGCTGTGGTCCATGTATTGGTCTTGGAGTAGGACTGTTAGAACCTGGAGAAGTTGGCATTAGTGCAAGTAATCGCAACTTTAAGGGACGTATGGGATCCCCCGATGCAAAAGCTTATCTAGCAAGTCCCGAAGTCGTCGCTGCAAGTGCCCTTCATGGGAAAATATGTGGACCAGGATGGTATAAGCAGCCTCATAAAGTTGAAAAAGTTATCATTGGTGAAGGCTCGGGAAATACGACAGAGGATAAGGCTACAAGTGTTGAGGAAGCCCTTGACAAATTAGTAGCAGAGGCGGACTTGATTGTGAGCAATGCTGAGAGCGAATTACTTGGGATAAAAGAAGTAGAGAAGAATAAAAGCAATGAAACATTGACAGAGGTTCTTGCTGGCTTTCCCGAAAAAGTGAAAGGTGAGATAATTTTTTGTGATGCAGATAACATTAATACAGATGGAATATATCCAGGCAAGTATACTTACCAGGATGGAATATCAAGTGAGAAGATGGCTGAGGTTTGCATGGAAAATTATGATCCGGAATTTGGTTCAATAGCTCGAGAGGGTGATATTCTAGTATCTGGCTTTAATTTTGGTTGTGGTAGCTCAAGAGAACAAGCTGCAACAGCCATTCTAGCCAAAAAAATCCCTCTTGTTATCTGCGGCAGCTTTGGTAGCATCTTTGCCCGAAACAGCATAAATAATGCCCTGATGGGAGTTGAAAGTCCTCGATTAGTACAACGTCTACGAGAGCATTATGCCAGTATGAAGTGTCAGAGTACTGATAAAGGAGAGAGTTCTAGAATTCAGTCAAAACCGATGATTGCCTCCAAAAATGAAATGACTCGCAGAACAGGATGGAGGCTTGTTTGGGATGTTAGAAGAAGTAAGCTTATTATTACTGAAACCGATGGGAAAACATGGAGTCAAAAAGTTGGAGAGTTACCACCGAATGTGCAGGAGATAATCGCAAGGGGTGGTTTAGAAAATTGGGTAAAAAGTGAGTTATAAAAATATGTAAAATTAAGATAAAAACTTCGGTATTTTCAGAAGAGTTATTTATTTATTTATTCTATTCAAGGTCCTTGGCCTAAGCCATAATGCCCACTTTGGGTACAAGACCGCCGGAGCCGATCGGGATCATGGCCTCAGACATGCCCTACTCGTTCACGCCCGCTATTTACATAAAATGTAAGGGAAATATAAAAGGAAATAAAATGAGATAAAAAGATAAGAAAAGGAATAGAATGAAGATATAGAAAGAAACAAATGTTAGGATTAGTCCAGTATTTCTCACACCAAGCTCTAACCCGCCATATCAAATTCTGGCATTCTATTAAGTATTAAGTACTCACCTCGCGTTCAGTAGAGGATAAGTTAGATATTTGATCACTGAGGCAGCCTGTAATCCTTGCAAGTTCTTTAGAATTCTTAATGCAATCAAGCCCAAGAAGATGTCTTCTGAAGGTATCTACATTCATACCATTTCGGAATTTCCGTATTTTTACGTGTTGACGAAAAATAATAAAGCGGGTTGGGGTAGTTTCTCGTCCACAGATGCATTCTAGATTAACGTCTACGTGATTTAGGCGACGATGATAGGCCGCGAAGTCACCATGTCCCGTTCTGGCAGTTATTAATCTACGTAGTAGCCATCGTGCTAACGCCAATGATACCTGACATGACAAACTTCAGACCGCCATTTTTCCATCAAAAGTTGGCGGCGCTGTCGCATAGGGCGATGCAGGTAAGCTAAAGTGATATAATTTGACTGAGTCTGACTCTTTGGCAGATCTCCAAGAGCAGCATGGGCTTCTGCATTATCCTTAATTCTTGAGTGACCAGGCACCCATCTAAACTCTGCATTCATATTCTTTGCAAGAGTATGAAATAAGCCTGTTAATCTAACACTTGATGACGATTTTCCTGTTTGAAGAGCTATCACCGCGGCCTGGTTATCTAATAGTACAAAAATATTCTCATCATGTTGTCTCATGGACAATGCAGCTCAGAGAGAAATGGTTGCACCAATATTCCGCATCGTATACTTCGCCACTGTGAAGTATGCCTTTACCCCTTTGGAAGGTTATCCCGCCGCGTTGTGAAATGTATCCCCATGATGAGTGCCAAGGGCTTTCAAAGGATCCATCAGAATAGGCACATATGTCTGTTATATCGATGGCACTTATCCAATTCTGATAATCTTGTACCTCATTTACCTTTAACCTAAGGGTTGAATTGTATGTATGAGCTGGAAGAGGCTCTGCAGCTCCAGATTGAGGCAGCTATCGTAAGGCACGTTGGACCCGATACATTTGCTGTTCCGGTCTTTTTGTCAGTCTTGTCTTTGATTTTTATTTCAATGTGCCTACATTAGGACATATACTTGCCCTCCATCGAAGAGGGTGACGATTATCTCGCGAATTAAGTCGAGCTGCAAGTCGTAGGCGATAATCCTCTAGAAGTACACGAGCTGGAGGAACGCCCCCTTCCCAATGTAGTACAACATTTGGTGTAGTCCTCCAGACTTGAAGAGCAGCTCTTAGAGCTATGTGCAAGGCTTTATCGATTAGTCCGCAAAGGTGTGATGTAGGAGGCACCACTGTCCCTTTTACTACCGGACGAGTCATTCCTGGCCACCATACTTCCGCACCAAATATCGCCACTGGAACTACACATGATTTTACAGCTGTTACTAATGCCCGTGGAACAGCGCCTCTCATAACCGAGTTTGTTCTGAGCTAGTTTAAGTGCCTTCGCGCACCAAGTTGCCACATGATGTTTGAATGTAAGGCGAGGGTCGAGATACACCCCCAATTAGCGGATATATGCGACCGGATAGATCATCTTTTCATTCACAGCAACTTCAACAGAATCTTCTTTCTTGTGCCGGGAAACTGAATTACCTTCAATTTTTTAGCGTCAAACAAAACTGCATTCTCTCCAGCTCAATTAGTTAAGCTATTTACTTCTTTCTGTACTATAGCAACTGACTTAAAGGTTATGCGTCCAAACCCAAGGATTCCAACATCATTAGCGTAGCTGAAACGTGCGATCGTATTCCCACTGCGCATCGGTTCTGCCATATATAGGAGAAAGAGAAGAGAGATTGGTGATCCCTGAGGTAATCCACACGCTTATTCCTTGGGCTCTGTTACTCCTTGAAACCTGACTTGCACTTTCCGACTCTCCAGGAACGAAGATATCCATCAGAGTACTGAATTCGCCCAGTCTTGGGCTTACATCCGCCGTATTAGCCTATCACGTAGTACTGCGTCGAAGGCGCCATGCACATCGAGTGTGACTAATGTTGAAGCCCACCCATGAGACTTAGCATCCTCAATGTCATGCACTACACAAGAAACAAGGTCATTTGCTGAACGTTTTGGGAGTGCTCCGAATTGCTGGCGACCAACTATATCCCATAAAATGGCAAGATATGACATTCTTTTGGCCAAGATCCTCTCAAAGCCCTTTCCCAAACAAGACAGTAGTGATATCGGCCTTCATCCTTTTACTGATGTTGGATTCCTCCCAGTTTTAGGAAGAAAAACCACTTCAGCAAGCTTTAAGCATTGTGGGTGGTAGCCAAGCCGGAGGCAGGCACGAAAAAGTTGTGTAACATGGGATTCTATAGTTTCCCAGCAAGCTGTAAGTAACTCAACGGCTATCCCATCGGCTCCGGCGCTGGTATTACCATATCCAATCGTACAGGCTCTCACCTCAATCCCCGTCAACTCTTTTGACCATAGAATGTGCTCATCTCCTATAAATTTACAGGGAGGAAGTTTATCAGAAGGAGAGAGTCTAGCTAAAAGGCAGTCTCGAAAAATTCTAGCACGTTCTGCTTGATTCGGTATAAACCGTCCCTCGTGTCGAAGAAGGGGAGTGATACTAGCTCGACGAGAGTTCGCTCATTGCATGAGCTTGAACGTTTCTTGCGCCGTTTTCATATCTTCTACCTTCTTTTTCCAATGCTCTCTTTTAGCTGAGGCGACTGTAGCTCTAAATTTCTTCGTCTGCGAGATGCGCTCAGACTCATTCATTGTTTCCTGATAATCTAGGTGAGCAAGTTTGCATTCATGTGTCCACTATGCTGCGCTCCTTCCACTTTTCTTGTTGGGAAACTTGCCAACTGCTTTCAATGCGCTATCTAAGGCCCAGCATATACTCTGAGCATAAATTTCCGTCTCTTCTACAGTATTTATAACAGTGAGTGGAGGTAGCCATTGCGAGACTACTCGAATGAATTTGGGTATGTTCGCCTTAGAAACTCTAAATTTTCCATCAGATGATAGAATTTTTTCAGCCGATGCTTGTGATTTGGGACAAAGCCAAGTATAGGGAGGTGGTCGCTGGTCATGCACTCTTTAGTGCCGATTGCTTCATAATCGCATCGCATCGTCTGTTGAATTACCAACAGAGAACGCCAGAGAACTGTCAATACTAGAGTCAGGTTCTATAGCTAAAATACTTATTACATTGTTAATTTTATTTTCTGCTGTGGCAGCAGATTCTTCGGCGGCTTTACCCCGGAGTAAAGCCTAAAACACTCTTTCTCCTGCTTGTCGGTAGGTTTTTAACTGCTCTTTGGTAGGTGCACCAGAGCGTGTTGGCCGTGCTAGACATCTGCGGCTATCAGAACGATGCGGGCCCCCACAATTTCTATATTTGGTTATGGCCATGCATATATCTTCGGGGTGATTGGTTGAGCCGTAATTTCCACACGATGGTGCCCTGGAGCAGTTTTTGGTTGGATGGTGGCCATTACATCTTTTACAGAAATCAAGCGGTTGTTATTTTTTAAATGGCCTTGCAAATCCGGACTCGCCAAATACCTTAAAGCTGCTGCTTGGAACTTTCGACAAGAACGCCATTCAGGTGCGATGTGGTGCTTAAGCTTCGTTTCGTCCGTATAGTTTCAAGTGGGCTGGCCGTATAGAGCAGACTCGTTCCACCTCATCAGCAAGCGTAATTTTGCTTATTTCGACTTCTCCTTGTTCCTTACTAATAGACGCTGGATCTGTTAGTATTATCACTGAGATCCAGTTGGTGGCCTCTTCCAGCTTCGCTCCTGACAAATAGAGCCCATTTCCTGCGTCAGGGATTTTATCGCGTGCTTCTACACTGGAAGGACTCAAGGCAATCCTAAGTGAACTGGCTTTATTTTTCCAATTAATGTTGGTGAGATTGCGGGTTTATTGCGAGTTTATTGACTACAACCTCACGGATACCCGCAGGCGATAGTTTCCTCCGTTCTTGTTTCTGTAGCAGACGAACAAACAGTCTTTTGTCCGAAACTGGGATAGTGGAGTTGTCTTTATTTAATACTCTTGGAGCATTTTTATTTCCTGCTGATACTTGCGTTTCGATACTGTTGACTACGCGAGCTTTCTTCCGGCATTTACGTGCCACTGTTGCCCAGGTTTTGTTGCTAGTCTGAGGGGTGCTAGGTAGATCCACCTCTTTGTTCATTTCCGGATTTATAGCCTTGCTAAGAACAATTCGGGGTGTTGCGACGGCTATTTTCTTAGTTAAGTTTTTGTCGTTTTCTTTTCTATTTTCATTTCCTTTATTTGGCCACGTGTTAATTGAAACTCGAGGCGGAGAGGGGAGTGAGTCAGTAGCCGCAAAGTTAGCAATGGCTTGTCGCAGGCAGGCCCTAAACACCACCACTTCTTCTTTTTCGATCTCATTTGTAAGGTTTGCTAGAGTGCTACTAGAGTACTATCTAGGTAACTTATAACAGTAGTACATATCATTAGGCGTGCGTGCCAGGCGCGTTCACGAAGCTGTCAGGTCGCAATTATCTGGGCTAGTTCTTGTGGAAGAAACACATTTGCAACATCGGAGGTGTTCATGCTTTTATTCTAAGATCCTTCCAGTAATGGAAGCTTGGAAGGAGCGACAGGTTTAAGAATTTGTCTGCCATCTAATGTCGTATTGGATGTAGTATGGTTGGACGGAGATGATGAAAGCGATTGGGGGAGAAGGGATACGTACCGGGAGAAACTGAGAAATGGGGGGTAGTTTTTGGCTCGTGACTGTCGAGGGAGCTTGAGATTCCTGAGATAATTCCATTGAATCTATTATTCTTAGATCATATCCTAATTTTCAAATTTCATGTGGTTTTTTTTTGTTTCAGAAGGGTTATTAATGGGAAATATACAATCTAGACCGGGATGTATGTAGATTATCGTAATAAGCGTATTTAGATAGGTTGACTAGATAAAATGTAGCCGAGAAAACTTATAGGTTGATAGTATAGTATGGTTTTACAACCAAATATTAAAGACAATACCACTTATTATCCTTTATTCGTTTCACTGAGAACTAGAACTGTAGTAGTAAAACAAAAATACAAGCTTGACTAATAGTTATCTTTATCTTGAAGTGTTGGCTCGTATTATTCACTTGTCTCATAGAATGATTTTCAGCAGAATTAGACAATATCAGATGTGAAAACATTAAACTGAATGTATTGACCAATTAAGACAAGTATCAGCTCCTAAATAAAAGCTAAATGACTCGATCCATACTGCAGATTAAAGGTTCAACGGTACTTCATCTGTAAT
>PEDP01001225.1:0-12833 GCA_002918395.1 Erysiphe pulchra | reverse complement strand
GATCTTTAGAGTTGAATGTTTTGTCTGATGATAAATAAGAATTGTTGATTATTTCTTCCCAGCGTTTATGCCGGGCTCATAACTATCAGGAATCTGATTGTTAATTATGTTTTCCTGTCCTGTTCAGGAAAAGAGTTTAATAGAAATAATAATTATATTGTTTTTATAGTGGACAATGATTTATCTAATTAAGTGTTGTGTAGTTCTCCTTTTTTAAAATCCTTCCTTTCAAGACATCTATATACTCTTTACCAAACACATCTCCTTTCTCTGCTTTTCTTGGTAGTCATACCTCATACTAATCTTCACTATACCCTAAGAAAGGTGATGCAACTTCTACATCATAGTATATGTGTGGCAATTCTGATCTACTTCGCCATTCAGTCATACTTATGATTATCTTTTTGCCCCATGCCTGTTTTCCCCACGGCAAGGGTCCTAACGCACATACGAAGATTATGTTAGTAATATGTTGACAGGAATCTAAGCTGGTGATACAAGCCTATTATGACGATGAGAAGAAAGAAATTTTAATTCAATCGCCTACAACATAGCGTGTAAGCCAAAGAATGATTATAGCCATTGCTCCGTCTCTTTTTAACCGTGTAAACCTTTACGTACGAGAAATTACGGAGCTTGAGATAAATTTGATTTCAGCCCGTCGTTTATGTGGAGATGGTGTAGTCGGTATGCATGATTCTAGAAACATGAATATTAAAAGAATTCATAATACAATGAAATTTCAAAAGGATAGTAAAACAATCTTACAGGTGTATCAGAAAAAAGGCCTTTGTATTTTGAAATCTATCTTTACAGATAATGTCGAGCAAGCTTTACTTGCTCACTCTCCAAATACCAATTTGCTAACTCAAATATATACTAAACCACACGACAACATTAAAAATAATCAATATATCAACTCTGATACTAACATGGAAGAAAATAGAACTGATGGACATATAGACGAATCTGAAGAAGACTTGATCTCAAAATCTATTAGAAAAATTACTTGGTCGCTATTCATAATATTTATGATCACTTACCAATCAAATGCAGTGGCATATGGAATTTGTTGGTTTAGTAAGTATTATCAACCAAAAAAACATCTAAGTTTATCCGTCCTAGTTCTATGATTTGATGAAGGGTAATGAGGTCTTAGTAATCGGTTATCATCTGATTTTAAAAACTTGAAATCGGCACTGTTATTGCTCAAGAGATTCATCAGTGCATCATTTGCTGACTTTCCATTCAATTGCTCTCACTTAAATGAGGCATTTAAGTTATAGATATCTTGTAGCTGCAGAGGTGTCGAAACTACTTGACGAAGGAATGTATTAGCCTGTCTCGGCTTGAGACTCCTGCTTATATGTTAAATCTTTATTCTTGAAGCGTCGGATTTTCTCTTACCAGCACGGAATAAAGATCGTACTTGATGTATCTCGACTTGTGCGAGTTTTCGGTGCGCTGGATGGCTGCTGATTGATTAACTTGATGCGTGGTTATGTGTCCTATATTCAGATACGGACCAATGTCACAGCTCCCACAGCGTATCTTAACGTTCAATGGCTATTACAGAAAACAAATAGACCGTCTTAAGACTAGATGTGCAGCCTTTCCGGTCCTGTGAACTGTTCTTTGGATGCTCAGTAGATGGTGCTTTTCCAGCACGATCGCAACTGTAGATGACTCTAGTACGCTCACCATTCCTTATTTTTTTTGAATCGTTCAGTTTAGAATGCATCGTGATTTTCTGCTGCCTGGGCTTGTATTGAAGAATAAAGCTCTTCTCTTGAGCTAAATACAGCTTATGGAGGAAGTAGTATAGATGTAGGAGAAGAAGGAGACATCACTGACGAGGATTCGGGCAGTTCTGAAGGGCAATAGTGCTTGAGACGGAGACATTGGCTGACTATACATTGTGATAAGTTTTAGTCGGCTGAAATAATCGTAAAGAAAACAATTTAATAAAAAGTTGGAATATCCAATATTCTAAAGGAAACTATTTAATTCGAAATTTCCAGTGCGTGGATTAGTCTCACAATCACGCCCACCTGAAAGAAATACAAAACCTTCCTTTCTCGAAGTCGTTCGTTACCTAGGTAACAGTTATATCGAGACAAAAAATACGCCAAATTGGTATTGTTCAGGTGGGGTGGTAGGGTGATAAGTGGGGCGTATCTTTCAGAGCTGACTAAACTCGGATTTATGAGGTACCCCGGAGTGAGTGAGTGTATCTGTATGAATGAATACCCGAGTTTACATTATCCAAAAATAAATTGAAATTTACCGAATCCCTTTCTCAATTACATGACTTCAGAAACTTAGGACTTAAAGAGACAGATACCCATAACGGAATTTTGTTTACTGGTTTAGGCTATCTATAAGGCTTGTAGGCAAGATGTAAGCGTACACTAACTATTCTTATGGTTGTTATCTTTTGGCCTACCAGCGCTTCGTCAATTTATAGGCTACTCTCTGGCCTAGCTTTGGGATACTGGTATTCAATAACGACAAAAAACAAACAATCTTGTATCAATGTCTCAAATGAGTTCCCCATGTTTAATTAATAAAAAAGTATGAATTTTCTCAACACGAACATAGTGTAAAAGACGCATAGTCGGTGATTCATTGGAAGTGAATATTTGTTTCCTAGATTTTTATTAGAAAAGAAGAGTTGGGGCGATAAAAAACTTGGTGACATCTAATTCTCTTTCTTTCATATTCACATGCAAAAAGTCAGACGAAAGGTTTAATTGGAGTTTTTCAAGTTCTTATCAAAAACTAATTTTAGATAAAGTTGTAAATGATAGGCCTGATGTGGCTAGGTCTTAATTCGCACTTATCGAGTCCTAAACTACACAAATAATCTTTGGAAGACTATAAATGAGAGTTAAAATTTCTTTCGTAAATAATATAAATGAAATTATGTATGAAAGAACGTACATTTTTGGAACGTTATCAATAATGAATTTCCCCCCCGATGACTTTTTTTTTTTGAAAAAGAATTTTGTTAAAAGATTTATACGATTTAACTTGGCCCCGTGTACAGATCATGAAGAAAATTATAAGCTCGGCGGGCCGCAGTCTCTTTTGATTCATCCGAATCTTTGCACTGATCACCTCTGAATAAGTGATTAAAAGCAGTTACCGTACTCCAATAGAACGGCATTCTGTATGAAGTAGCGTACTCAGGGTCCGTCCATCCTCGAGCACGACAGAGACCTTTTTTTTCAAAAAGTTAGCTCAACTTTAAGGAGTGAAAAGATTGACTTGAAAAAAATTTTGAACTTCAAATTAAATTTTTTAAAAACAAAACTCCCAAACTAAAAAAAAATGAATCGGATTCAAAGTTTAGATTTTTAAAATTCTTCTTGAGTAGAGAAATAAAATTATTTATTTATGGTTTTAAGATACTTTCCTCTAGGAAAATCAAAAAGCAGATTAGCGACAAAAAAGATCAAAACTGGATCGATTCAGATTTTTCAGATGGCTTAGAGTGAGATATACATACTATAAAGAAGTGACTGATAATCTTCCCCCGCCATAGATATGTCTCTGATACTTTGTTTGGCTTGAGAAAAATACTTGCGACAAGTAATCAATAATATTTTTCACCAAATTTGAAATGGCAAAAATCAAAACAGACAAGACGTATGGAGTTTTTATAAGTTAAAATGGCAGATAAACCAACAAGATGAATGTATCTCAATGAAGCAGAGTGTCTTATAGTTATGACCAGATTTTCTTAGACAATATAATATGTCTCTTCATCATTTGCTTGAAACGACACAAATAGATCTAAGCATATCCTCGAAAGTTTCAAGGCTCATGTCTCAAAGATGCAACATCATCGAAAAGACTGGGTGTTGGTAGAGAATTCGTGCCTGATAAAAACTCCTAATGCCGCGAATACACTTGATAGTCACATTTGATTCGGTCTTTCAATGAACTTTAACGTTTGTACCATCAATTGTTCTTTCCCTCATATCATTTTTAATGTATAGTTGACATCTCCGACGAAAGATCCTAGCCAACAACCAATTAAGAAAAAGTTGGTCTTTAATTTCGGCGTTTATTAGCAGGGATCACTTGCAGAAGATATTAACCTTAAATTGATATGACATGAAGATGCAAAGAGATCCATAATGAAAGCATTAATATTCATTGGAAGACGATATTATAGCTTACAATAACATCAGGCCTAGAGCGTTGGGCTCGAATTTCATAACCATAATATGGCTTAGATTTTTGGAGGTGTATTTTGAAGAAATGAAATGTGGCAATCCGACGGATCAGTTTGTGTGGCGCGTAAGTCCGGATTTTTGCTTTATTCTAATTGGTCAGACAGGCGATCGGCAGTAGATGCATGTATTATGTTTTACATGGATTTACGGCAGCGTCTACTGAGGTGCATTCCACATTTATCACCCACCCCCTACAAAAACACCAAAATATGATAATCTTAGCGATTTTCAACGACATTTATACTTCCCTTTAGCCTTTGTACAACTGTTAGGTCTAGTAGTTATAATACTTAAAACCTATCCAATTTCATGCTGTTGATTTTTTATTACTAATTATCCAATTAGACGTCTTTGCATTTTGTACTAACATTCTTTTCCCGCTATACCTTTGTGATCCACTTTCGTTTTTATCAGGATGAAACATTTCTCAATATGCAGGAGAGAAATTTGTTTATTCTTTGCCTATGTTGGCGTAATTTTTTCACACTCCTTATTCCAGTCTAATCCCCTTTCCATTTGGTGCTGAACTTGATAAAAAAGAGTTTGCAAACAACTTGCAACAAAACTTAAGATTGATATGACGTCAGTTTCTAAAAGTTTGATATTATAGTATTTGGATAATAATCTTATCGATATAACCTAATTTATTTGTTGTTCATCTAATAGATGCCGTGTTCGTCTTAACTTGTGAGCAGCACCAACCATGGAGTGTGTGGGTTTTTAGATCCGTATGTAAACAAAACTCTTAAAAAGATATGATTGTAAAAAAGTTAGAAGCCTTACAATTTTTCCATACATTCCAACCTGTATGCTAGATTCCGAGCAAAAAACGAAGTTATTATCATTAACTTAGAACAATTCCTCGAAGTATGTCTTAAAGAGGAAGGCTATCTCGAACATTCTTTTCCTGAGACTAGATTGTACAATACTTAATACTCTAAAATAGATCTTACAATGAGTTAATGCAATTTAGATCTTTCTTTGTATTTAATATTCGATTTAAATGGTTTGTAGCTACTTGGATCCGAGTTTCCGAGGGTTTCTTGTCCTCGAAAGCTATCTCATCGCCTGAGGAGGTAATGATACGAGAAATAGAGTCATAACCTAATTTTTGGTATTCAGAGGAGCAACTATTGATGAAGTAGTGTTTCTTATTTTTACGGGTATGAGTTATCTTGATACTCTCAAGTTTACTAAATTCCTCATTTGCTTTTCGAAGAATACGATTCTTGATAAACAAAAAGGTGACCTAATGAACTCAAATCTCTGTAACTTTTACCAATGTATCATCGATTGGAAAATAGGTCTCGGTAATCTTTCTTGATTTTAAATGCGGATTCTGACCTGATTTTTTGAGAAAGAGTTTTAGATAGGTTGTGAGGTATTTCGAAGATCCAAGATTCGATATTCACAGAGAGGAATTGATGAAATCGATTTTTGAGCACGTCAAGCGGTAAAGGTCAGAATCAATAAAACAAGCTTCCTAAAGGGATGATCAAAATGAGGGGTGATCGGCTAGGCGATGGTTTGGTAGTCGAGGAGACAATAGTTATAATCATGTAATAACGATGTTAGGACGATTTAATATATTCCAAAATGCTAGAGATTCAATAGTCCAAGATAATTTAACGTGTTGTGATAATTTGGTATTAATTTAAAATGATGTAACGGTGGAATAATGACGAGTTTTAGTACATGCAAAGAGAGCCCGAAGAAGAGTTTATTCTGTTATTCAGTTAATAGGTTGACCCACATATGAATTTTTACCACCAAGGCTGACTCATGACATCTTTCTATTTCTTGATTACCATAAATAATCAATTGCATCTGTATAGATTTTTCATAATATTCCCTGTTAAAACTCTATTTTTACCTAAATGTAGAAATGGC
The DNA here is from genome assembly GCA_002918395.1 of Erysiphe pulchra. NCBI lineage: Eukaryota > Fungi > Ascomycota > Leotiomycetes > Helotiales > Erysiphaceae > Erysiphe > Erysiphe pulchra. The sequence goes on along the minus strand of PEDP01001225.1, from coordinate 6,699 downwards.
TTCCAAAGGAAAAAATAATTAAAAATTAAAAAAATTGGTTAGGATTGGAAACAAGTTTGACAAAATTTCTAAATCCCAAGTCTGACTTGACCCTCTCCAATCAGATGCAGGATTGATTTGATCGATACATGTTAGAGGATCTTCCTGCCCATCGGCTAAATAACTGAAGGTCTTGCCTTAAGAATGCAGAAATTTCATCCAAGTCATCCACGAATAAAGTTGCAGTAGGGATAGAGAAATTTTTATAACAAAAACTCCGAAAGTTTGATTCTTACAACAACAAATTGAGAGAGACATTGTGAGTTCTCTAAAAAAAACTCAGGATTCTATTTTGCTTTGTAAATCTGCATCATGGTCTTGTGGTCAATGTAATGTAAGAGCTAGGTTTTTGCGAAAAGTTAGACGCATAAAAATTCTGTAATATCATTGGAATAGTCCATTCATTCCATGGGAGCATTCGCTAAGATAATAAATAGTTGTCAATATTTGGGCTTTCATCGGTAAACCCAACTGTAAACACTTGCTGAAGTGAAAGTTTGCTCAGAACTTCAATCTTTCTTTTTGATAAAAACTAACTTGTCATCTTCATGCAGCATCGACCTATGAGCCCTGTCTGCTCTACCTACTTAGATAGAAAATGCGGGTCATTTCGGATCGAGGCCGAGGATTTATATCATATAGCGTTCGCACAATCAGAGACGTTCAAACCTTCAGTCTCTTCCACTTCAGATATTTGATATCGAATTTTATTATTTTCCTTCTATCTGTCTTGAGAAGTGTCTTTCAGTGTAACAAATTTCATACTGGTTTAAAATCCATAGACAAGAATAATTAAGACAATTTTAAAAAGCTATTTGAGTGACTTTACCACAATTTACATAACATAATTGGGTTTTTTTTTCATAAAAAAAGTGAGAGTTGGTGGCAAATCTGAAATAAAATGGCACCAAAATCAATAAGCCCTCCAGTGGATAGAGATGTTGAAGAAACTAGGCGCCATTTCTATCAAGAAACAAGATTTACTAATCCATTGGCGGAAATCCTGAAATTAAGGAAGCTGCAAATAAAGCAAATCCGTCAATTAGAAGTGCTAAATGCGAGAATGGATAAAATAGAGGGGGAAATTAACCAGTTGTTGCATAACTCTGATAATGACGCAAACAAGCCCGAGACAATGGAATTGAATGGTAAAGAAATGATAGATGCTTTAAGGCTAGGAGACGAGGGCGATAATAATCACGAAAAGCTCGGCGTTAACTCTTGGGTCGTAGTTGATTTGGTGCCCAGTGAAGAGTCTAACTAAATCACAGAATAACTCTTAACAACGAGCAACGAGGAATTTACGACAATCTTGTCCAGGAAAAGAAAACCCGTAAGAGTTATGCGCGCAACTTATTTTCATAAGTCGAAATTAGAATTTAGCGAACCCTTCAAGCACCGAGGAGGTAAAATTTGGCGTTGTGGATGTAAAATTTGCTGACGGTGGAAATCTTGCTGAAATTCTAGGGATTAACTCCAATTTCCGTTAGTATTGTAGATAATGACAGTTGTGAGGAAATTCCAGATGACTGGAAATGTGTATTGTATGGTTACATGGTTTGTTGAACGTTTGAATTTTTGAATTTTGTAATGTCTAAAATATATTAATATGGCGACTATGTTGTAAAATTCTGGAATACCATAACAAGAGATGATAAAATATCATTCAAAAATATTTAAGATAGAATATCAGATTTTCTATCCCAAAAGAGAAGCCGAAGGTTCGTAGGGGATACCACATACAGGTTTTGAATCATCGACCTCCAAAAATCAAATAGATCATATAAAGCTGATAAAGTGTTTTATCATAAAGTAACGGCGAAATTTGTCGAAGAATAATAAGATAGGATTATGGTGGCCACCATCAAAGTTCGCAATTGGGTGCCAATAAAGTATGTCATAGGACAGGGAATACTGTCATCATCAAAGAGAGAAAAGAAAGTTATGATATAAATGACCTTTATTGATTAGCTTCAAATCAATATTGTGTTTAACAACTAACTCTTTATCTCTATGATGCGCAAAACTTTAGCCCTCTGGCAAGAAGCAATCTATTGCAACTTTTCGCGAGCGCTTCAATAATGTGTTGATAGCACTCTATCGTCCGTCGCACTCATAACTTTACTCAAAAGCTTCTATTTTTTTGGTTGTTGCGTTGATCAATGGAACGAATTATCCGTCGTTATATGCTACTAATGGGCTTTGAGCCAGCGATGCAAAGTTGTGGGCAGTAAGGCCTCTTTATAGCTATTTTCACACCATTGAGGATGTAGAAATACTCTCGAGAGTTTTCTCGGAATCCTCAAACGTTCAGCCACAAGGATGAAAATTATTTTTATTTCTTCCAGTTACAATCAAAATCGCTACACTACCGTTGAATTCTTGTGACATAGGAGTGATGATATAGCAGAAGCTCTCAAAAACTATGTTGCTTGGATTAAGAGTTTGTGGGTTTTTCAACAGTCTGATTGTTGATGTGTGTTAGCACAACGGGTTTACAAACAGATAGTTATTGTAACTTATTTATCAATCTACCAGCTTCCAGAGCTTTGCTGATATGCTTAAATAATTAACTGCCGATTTATTACTATGATCGATGAGCCCTACTAAGAAAAATCCAAGCATTTTTTTTAACAGAAGTTTAACCGTTCAAAACTTGTCCAAGTTACATACATTTTGACCTCCAATCTCGTTTCTTTTGCGCTGAAAAAGGTGAAAGGCATACTCGCCAGAAGTGCTGCAACGCATCTTGCTGATGGGAATTTAGATTTTAAATGTAATGAAAGAGCCTAAAAACAAAAAGTCTTGGAATTGGGTGCCATTATCTTGTAATGAATCATACAGGCCCTAATTGAAGTAAACTCTATTCTCAATATTTAAACGGAGTTCACATTTTTCAAAATTTACGATACGGATTTTTTCGAGTTTAATTAAACTCATTGATCAGCATAAATGACTCTTGCACTAAGTTGTACAAAGCTGATTGTAAGCGACGCAAGCAGCTTCTTCTTTTGCTGCTCTCTGGTCTTGAGAAAGGCTACTTCTGAATAATATGCCACAAACCACTATCGTATAAGTACAATAATCCTCTCTTAAATATAAAGTGTATAGGGGCGAATCCCACCCATTAACACGGCAAAGATCTATATTGTAAAAGTTAGCTTAATTTCAAATACTCAAGATTCACCTTTTAAGAAGAAAAAGCTCTGGAGAGAAATGTCAAGAAAATTTATTTTTTCAACAGTCTCAAATGAGTGAACAAATTTTGCTATATGGATTTTTCTCAGCTTTTGAGTCAACGCTTTTGCCTGAGTGTATTCTCTTCAAAGTCTGGATCCTGCATAAATGAAATGGGACACAAATAGAATCAATTCACGTATCAAGACTTGGAGTCGTCGACGTACACTCTAGAGCATACTCGTAGCTACCTTCCATGGATAAGACCGGCACAAAAAAAACCTTTGACCGGGTATGATATCTTTAGACAGCTGCCGATAATTATTTTTCGATGCTAAGAGGTGAGGTATTGAACAACAAATAATCTGTAATTCAAATGAATAATATGAAGAAATTTAACAAATAAGTCTCCTCTAGAGTGTAATATCTTCCACAATAGTTCGTGAAGAATCATTAAGTTTGACAACCTTTGATCTTCTTTATAGAGGAACTCATACCGATCTATTCCGTGAGATAGAGCCTATAAGTGTATAGTGTTTCTTTGACCTTGAAGGCCATCTTTACTCTTCTTGTTACGTTTCTTTTGTCGTTCCTGGCCAGGATTGCTTCAAGAAACACTTGTTGTATACTTGCATCGATGTGATGCGTTGGATAGAAGAAAAAAATACATGGTACCTGCATCAATTTCCTCATTTGAATCACCTGATCATGTACAAGTTCTTAATATCACTGTTTCGCTTTGCATCGGTCAAATGATCGGGCTCAGCTTATCTTACTTCATTCCCTGTGCTATAAGGGCAAATTTTATCACAACAAGTAAATGAAGCCCTCATATTTTCCAGAAGCCGCATAATTCCACCGGCAAGCCGATGTTTTAAGTCACTTGTGACTACAATAGTTATTTTTTTTTTAGGTTTCTTCTTCTTTGGTTAGGAAATTTTAAAAGCCTCAGGCAGTAAGCTCTAGCGTCCTTTTCCCAATTGGGTCTGGTGTAATTAATAACTACAATAGATAGACGTTAAATAGAAAAAAAACAAACAAACGATCGGGCATTATACGACACTAGTTCGACTGACATCTGACATGTTTAGAAGGGTATAGAATATTGACTTAACGACGGATTTTATAAATGTATGGAAGCTTGGGAGTCAGAGCTGTGATTAAAGTGTCAAAAGTGATCGATCGTACTTCAGTACAGTACCAAACTGATCAATTAACGGTGTGTGCTTATCTGGAAAATAAGACTTCAATAACAAAAACAATGTAAGATTCGATTATGTTCTGCAGGGTTCTAGCGTAAGTGAAGAACAAATTAGATATTTGTACAGCTGAACAGCATCTTACTTATTTATTTGCTTTTTTTGGCCTATGCTACCCACACATCCTAATAGCTAAGTAGTATGGTGTTTTGTAATATCTCACATTACTCATCATAGCAGTTTTCAAGCCTACAAATAAAATATGTCGTACATATACTCACCTTAGTTGGCGCCATCTATAACTGCCATGTGTCTTACATAAACTTGAGGTATCGAAACAGTTTTGTATCCAAGTGATTGACGACGATCCTAGTCAATTTTGACCAAGACCATATAGCCCTAAATTGAGATAGATCTCCAGCAGATTCTACATTAGTATAGTCAATGAGAGGTGGTCTTTGCAAGCCATCAAAGATTTCTGCAGAGATCGTTAATTATCAACTTTGGTATTACACGATTATTGGGAAAGACGCTTTGCTAAAACTCGATGTCTAACGATGAGCTTAGATGTGATGCTCACTGCATGCGACAATCTTTTTTTTCAGTTGGTTAATTCTATTACCCAACCCTTTCTCATATTTCAAGGTTTCCTCATGACGAATTAGGCTTCCTTTTATTTCAACCGCCAAAAAAATAGAAGATGAGATGAGTATGTTAAGATTCCTTTCTTAGTCAGCAATCCATGTAAATAGCTCTCTTAAAATAGTTAGTCTGTTTCATGTAAGCGAATGTAGATATAGGAGTTTTGGTAACGTTTGTAATAAGATAAATGATTCTGATCCCTTCACAATGGCCTGGATTCTCTTGGAGAATATCTATTTCTCAAGGCTTCCGTCTTTATATTGTTAATAATCTTCCTTTTTCCATCTTCTAGTAATTTCAACGAATCCACTTGTTAACTATCATCCTGGCTCGATCCTAGGGGCACTTCGATTTTTAACAGAGTAAAAGCTACAAATTGAGCTTAACAGTAAAGTTTTGCATCTCCTCGGCTTCTTACCGGATTGACCATTTTCCACCCCTAATTAAGGTTTGAACGATAAAAACCATATATTTGAGCATCAGATATGAGAAGGCATCTTTCCCATAATCATCGCTTCTAGAGCTACCATTCTGACTAAATCAGCGAGGCTCAAGTCTACATATAGTATTAGTCGCGTTTATGACTAGATAGAAAAAGATATTATGATCAGTCTTTATTTTTATTTAGAAAAATAGATATATACATGATTATTTCCTAAATTTATGCTACTATATCTATTACTACATATCCCTCTGACTACAATTTTTTAATCTAGAAACTATTTGGTCAATACTTAAGATAAACTCTTGCGAAAGCTATTTACATCAACTAGCTACCAAGTTCATCTAAGGCATGGAAGGCAGCATATTCTCTTGCGCCTTGTTCGGTTCTACCCGCCAATCCTCTAAATAATCTTCCAGCAACTCTTACTGTAGTGAAATACAATCCGTTTGTAAGCTGGGTTGTGTATCTAGGCTGCCGCCATTTTTTTTTCTGAGCAAAGATCTATTTTTTAAAATTAGCATATCTTCAAAAGTCATGTTAACGTAAAGACAATTTTATTTCCTCCATTTTCAATGGCAAGATCATGTATTAGTCTTCATTTTCACAATCCTTGACCTTTAAAAAAGTGAGAGATGGATCATGAATTGTTTTTCATCTTACAGATTTCAAAGAGGTATGTTAGGAATTTAACATTAAAAAAAATTATTTTACAACAAAAAGGGACGTCTCGATTCAATTTCTTATCTATCTTGAAAAAAAGCACTAAGAGTAACGTACCTGCAAGTCGTGTCTGGAATGACATAGCTTTTCGTAAGTCTTATGTTTTAGAATATACAAAAAATATCCTTAGTGAGCGATACTCAAGATATTGAAAGAGAGACTACTATTTTTTTTTTCTTTACTTAATATGTGTAATTTTGATTTTGAAATGAAAAAATAATAACACATTTAATTCGTTTTTGCCTTGATATGCGATTAGGATATGAAAAAAAGCGAGTAGTTAATAATTTTTTTGCTTCTTTTTGTAGGTGATCCTGAATAGAAGACGGGTCATAGATATAACATCTTGTCAGTTCTCGCTAGGAGAAAAACAAATATCTATTTTTATCAGCATATCATTCTAATTTTAGTTCTATGCTCTATTCTATTTCTTGGCTCACGCAACTCCCTGTCTTACCATCTCTAAGACTTCTATAT
>PEDP01001224.1:0-12839 GCA_002918395.1 Erysiphe pulchra | reverse complement strand
TATACACTTATCCGTAGAATATTATTATCTATCTTAAATACTCTGATTCCTATTTTGACTCTATCTCTCACATACCATCTACTCAAATCTTGATATTCACCCTAACAACGCTCTGTGTGATCGAATCGGCAGTAAGGTTCTGGGATAATACTAGATTATCTATTATTGTATCAATATATTCTTCTCTCCTTATCAAAAACTCTCGTCGTTCTTTAAGCTCTTCCAAGATCGAACGTAGTTTGTGCGTAACTCTTGACGCTTCGGCTTGATATCCGTGAACTTTCCAACGCGCTTTAGTTGACTTAACTATACGACGAAATGGCATGTAAACCAGAGATATATCGCAGAAGTATTTCTCTGGACTGATGATCCAGGATTTTCACTTATTCCAGATCTTATTATTATCGTGAAAGAATGGTTTTATCGATGAGTCCTCCTTGTATATGGGAGCCCAATTCAGAGTATGATTTTTTCTCTTTGTAGAAGATTTGAATTATATCGGAAAAAGTTACAAAAATATCTCGATGAAAAAAGGCTTTCGTAATAGTTATTTCTACTCTCATTAATCTTTCTCTGGACTTCTGATATTTTCAGAAATTAATGCCTACTTATTTTCTCTGGTCTCAATGAATTCTGTGATCGAAGTTCATATCGTAAACAAATAAACAAAAACAGTATTTTCTCTATATACAATACTTTGACGCGACTTAGCCTACTTAATTGATTCAATTAGATTGCAATAATTTCTATTCCCTGCGTAGGTCACCAGAAATGACGTGTATTCAACTCTAGAAGTGTGTATATATATATTTCTAACTTCTACCTTCGATGGATGATAACTGTAGCAACAACACGTGACTTTGAACCGAACCTTTCTGTAGCCTATTTTATTAAGTTTATGAATGCCTAAAGCTTATCATAGTATCACCTCGTATGGAATTCCATTCAAACGAGATAACTTCAGGATGCATTGAGTTTCTGAGGTTTAAATGGACTAATCATAAACTGTTAAAAATGAGTACCCAGCAGAGAAGCTATCACTCTTTTGTAGCAGTTAGAGTACTTTCTCACAGCGGAGCAATGTAGTAGAAGTAACAGTGAAAACAAATGATATTAATCTCATCATCCTACCGCCAACATCATTCACCTTTCCAAGGCTGGCCCATGCGGACTCTACTCTCGCTGTAGGGTATTGAACGTGAATCAAGGAAACCTATAAAGTTTGTGTTAATGATTGCAAAGTCCTTACTGTCATTGTGTGTTGAGAAGTTATCGTAAAGAGATGAATTTGGTAGTGAGGGGAAAATATGAAATATGCTTGTTAATGAGATACTATTTTCGTCCTTGCAAAATTCAATCCTTGGTCCGGATTATCATTAATCCAAAGATTAAACTAAACCCACACAATTTTCATTTTCATTTGAATCTGAACACAATTTTTAATTTTTAAATTTGCATAACATTTAAAAACCGTGCATTCAAAATTTTAAAATCAATCTCAATCTCTTTAGTGTTTAGTCACACTACGCATATCAATTAAAGCCGTCATTTAATTATTCCAGGTACGTTATGACAAAGCCTTTCATCATAGTATAGTACAATTGTAAAGAATTTTTGCCAGTCAAAATGGAAAGTCTAACAAATACACATGCTACTATCCTATACGAAGATTCTTGCAATGACAAAGCTGGAAAAATTGAATTTACCAAAGAATTCACAAACAAGATTGAATTTGAAGAATGGTCCGATGTAGAAAACAACACTATCAAATGGTGTAAAAAAATTGATTCAGGTGCTGTAGATAAACCAAAAGCGAAAACATCAAGAATATTTCATTTTAAGTAGCTGTGGATCTATGCCACAGTTTCAGTCCTGTTTCTAATCCCGTGTTAGTTTGGCGTTGCAAACTTAACGGTGTTTCGATTAAACTCCTGTTTTATTGCCCGAAATAACAGGAGCTATAAGGCTGTTGGATATCACAGTTACTGTCAATTGATGTTAGAGATATCTGTTTGAAGATAAGGACATTTGGTTAATATAATACTAAGATGATGTGTTTCTAGAAGAATGTAACATAGTTTGATTTAGATGATATTTTACATTCAGGCAGTTTCCTCGAAACATACATAAATTAGAGAGTTTTCTATACTCAAAATATTCACGTTAACTTTAAATTTCAAGTTCAGTTCATATAACTCTATTAATCTAACAAATTGATAGTCTCGCTATAGACGACCAGCCGTCTATGAATTGATTCAAACTTACTATTGTCCATTTTCGGGACAAAAGCGCAATTACACTTCGGCAAAGGTTGTAAAGCGCAGGAATACAAGTGCATTTGTTTAGAATCGAAGTGCCCCTAGGATTGAGCCAGGATGATAGCTAACAAGTTGATTCATTGAAATTACGAGAAGACGGAAAAAGGGAGATTATTAACAAAATAAAGACGGAAGTCTTGAGAAATAGATATTCTCCAAGAGAATCCAGGCCATTGTGAAGGGGTCAGGATCATAATCTTACAACAAAATGTTACCAAAACTCCTATATCTACACTCGCTTACATGAAACAGACTAACTATTTTAAGGGACTATTTACATGGATCGCTGAATAAGAAAGGAATCTTAACAGCATTAATGAAGGTTGGGTGTAAAGCCGTGCTTAAGGCAAGGAAAAAATTCAACAATGAGTCTGTGGCGGTTAATGTGTCTTATCACACTAACCATACTCGTGACTCAAACTACACTTGGGCTAAGCAGAGACTGTCGCCACTTGTGAGAGAATGGCTTGAAAAAGTTGTCGAATCTGGAAACAGTTGGAATGCCTGCAAAACTCTATTGCGCCCAGATGAGATGACATTAGATATTTTGGAATCAGGAAAGCTTTTGGAGCAAAACTTGTATTGGAGATTAGATGGATTATCTTATATAAATCTATAGTGCGATGACTAACGGACCTTGATAATTGAGAAGGATTAAACAGCAGGACTTTTACAATCTTCGATATGCGAAATTAAAGAGTCGCACTCAACTTAGTTCTCTTTGTCGAGATAGTTTAATTGAAAACGTTAAACTGATTACAGCTGAAGGTGAGTAAGGCAAAATTTAACATGAAATCACCAAGATATTCAATGAAGTTTGTCAATCTAAAAATCTCTACAGATGGTAAATCTACCATGGAAAAATAAGAAGTTGAAAGTAGCCCTGAGTTTTTGTTTTTTTTTTTGCACTGCCTGGTAACTTAGCACTTTGTGCAAATACCCTTCCCTTCTTTGTTTGGACTCGGCTCACAATACCTTCTATGCTTTCGATGACAAGAGTCGAAAGGCCTATCTTTACACTATTGTGGTTAGGCACTCCAAAGCCAGCTGTGGAGTGCCTGTAGCCTTCATGATAAGCAGTTCTGAAACCAGAGTCCCTCTAGAACGCTGGTTGAAAGTGAATGCTCGGTTGACTGAGTCACCGACTTTCATAATCGACTGCTCCGTTACAAAAGATCGCTGGGATTAAGGCTGCGTTTGATATTCCAAAAATAAGATTCTGTCACTGGCATTTTTTTTGCGCTTTGTCTGGACATGCGAGGAAAATAAGTGACTCGGCTCTAAGAAAGACAGCAGTTGAGGACTTTATCAACTTAGTCGGAACCAAATCCATGCCGGAGTGTACTGAGGTCTGGGAAAGGTATCAGCAGAGATACCAAGTCCAAAAGGAATGGTTGGGATATGTTGTTTCACAGTGGATGGGTCAACCTGAAAGATGGTAGCTGGTAATTAATTGCATAGTAAAGCACCATCTTGTGTTGTTTCTGAAAAATTTTGACTAATTACTTCAAGGGATAGAGCAAGTCAGAGACCATTTTTCTGCTTTCAAAAGATCTGAAAGGCGAAGTGAGGTATCTCTTTCACAAAGACAACGCAGATAAAATCTTTCCTTCTACCTAAAATTCATATTGCTATATCATAGATTTTAATTTGTTGTCATACTGAAATTTTATTTAAAAATTACAATTAACTTCTGCGATTTAAATTAATTAAATTGTAAAATCTTATAAAATTTAGAATCGAACCTAAACAAAATCGAGCGGCCTTGTGGTTTAGTGATTGACACTTCAAGTGAAATTCAAATTAAAAGATCAGATAGAGGGAGAGGGGAAAAGCATAAAGAAGAAATGAAATTAAACTTTTTTGATATTTTAGGGTTAGGGGTATGAGTTTCCCAAAAAAATATAATCACATGAAAATATATTTGACTCCTGAATAGCCGGAGCTGGATCGGCCGCTAGCGGGAAGCTAGCAAGGACTATTTTAGTGTGGCAGGGAAGATTAAACGGCGCAAATACTTTCGTGCCATTCGGTGATGCAAGTCCGGGGTGCATGGCATCTCCCTCCCAAGAATAGAATAGGAGAAACATGGGTCATGTGATGTGAACTTGGTTTCGGAAAACGAAGTCTGTGCATTTCCTCGAGAACATAAAACGTTGCATCAGCAAAGTTTTCTACCACGATGACTTCACATGTTTTAGTTATAGCTATTTTCTAAGCTGGAAGTGGAAGGAAAATGAGGCACGATCGATACTACCATTGTCTTTTACTACCTCTAAAAGGCAGTTGAGCAATTTGGTGTGAAATATCATCCTTATTAGAGCTAATCAACTTTATCTAAATCTAGTTGAGACCCACTCTAATACGCTAAAATGTGCATGGCGTCAAATTAGAAAGTTATTCACCAATTGTAAATTAGCGCGCAAATAGTCCTTTAGCAATCTGCATTATCCTGGCTAAGACAACTTTTATCCTTGTCTTTAAGCGGAATTACAGGGTAAAAAATTATACTTTTCTACTTGTTTTACGGCTCGAGATAGTAGTAGTAATAACTATCTATATCTTAATCAATGGTAATATTAGAAGTAACTAGATAGTTAAAGCCGAGGCTAGATAAGTGGCAAGGTTTCTGCTTGTAATTGAGAGGTGAATGTCAAAAGGTCAGAGATATTCTCGATGAATCATGAAATAAGGGCAAATTTCCTTGAGGTAATGGATTGATTGTCTGTTTTCCCACTATTGTTTTTCTTGTCATAGCCCATCTTAAATCAACTATGAAGCAGTATATGTAACTCAAGGAATCTAGCCTCTATCTAGAGAACTCTTAAAAAATATGAATATTTGTATGGAAAAGACAGGGCATGACAGGACGGCTTTAATTATCTGGAACTGTCAGTTGAATTGGGCTGGTTTAAGCCGAACACACGACAGAGATGTTTGCTGCTTGGAGCCCTCACCAGCATGTGCAGTAGCCGGAGGTAGAGCCACATCACATCCTGGGGACAAGGAGATATGGTCGGACTCATCAAACTCGTTTTATTTCAACTATATTTTGACGCTGAATAAAGAAGGAGTAAACGTCGTGTTGCAATACTCATTGACTTCTTTTAATAACAAAGAATGATAAGCACACACCAATGTTCAAGTTTTTTTGTTCCATCGAAGTGCCAGTGCCAGGCAACAATCACCGAGAGGGGACAGACCATAGTTTGCAAGAAAGTAACATTACACGGGACTAAGTTAGTGTTTGTTTAGTATCGGTCGGGATTGTTTAATGACTCTCTTAAATGACAAGTTATACATATTGAAAGCGTAATTCTAGGCGCAGAAAAATGTAATTTATATTTGTAGCTTCGCTTTGATGCAATCTACTACACATGAAAATTCGAGGAGACTCCATAATAGTTGAGCTTTAATTTTAGTGTTGGAGATTTCTGTATATATCGAAGTACAGCATCAGTTTGATCATTTAATTAATCAATATTCAAAGGTTAACTGTAGTAGAAAGCTAAATTCGAGTTTAAAGCCTATAATTCGTTTAGTGATGCGTCAACGATTCGGATAATTATTTTTCCATATTTCCTTTTGTATTCGGTCCCACTCCACTGTCTTCGTCAACCTGATATTGATGAGACGAACTCTAATTAAATACGCCTTTCAAATGTTGCACTGGCTTTTGTGGCATTTCAGTTTCGATACTGTAAGCTTGCTAATGGCTAACACCAATCATTGCCTACCCGCAAATTTCTACACGCTAAATCTGTCTTTTAGAGCTATGAAGTAGACACCTCCACCCTCCACCCTAAATTTGCACTCTTCTCCTATCATCTAATTATTAGGGCCCATCTTTAGTAAAACAGTTTAGAGGCAAACGCAGTTATAAATATCTAACTGAGTAGTTTTTCGAAGAAATAAAGTTATTCTAGGGTTTCAGTGTAGTTAGAATTCTTGAAATAGTTTTCCATATCTAGATTGGGTTAGATCAAATTCGGTAATTTCAGATTTTTAGAACTCACTCATCTGGGCCTGTCTGGCCATAACGTTCAGTCTCTTCTGGATATTTATCGAATTGACTGGCATCACCAACGCCAGCTTTGACAGGTGGAATATATGGAGCATCAATATCTTTCTTAGCCAACCGTTCCCAAGTAACCTCGGAAAACCAGGGGTGATTTTTTATGCAGTCAGCTCCTCCGTGTAAATTACCAAGTCGCTTTGTAAGGTCGGCAGTTATGAGACGTTGAAGGAGATCTTGTGCGTCTGGATGGATATATGGGGGATATCTCACTCGGCCTTTGAGAATATTTTCATATATCTTCATAGGAGATCCGCCATCCCAAAACGGTGTATAACCGCAAAGCATCTCGAATATTAAAATTCCCAATGACCACCTGTAAATATATTAGATAGTAAACCAATTTTTTAAAGAACTACCAACCAGTCAACAGATTTATTATAACCCTTGCTAGACACAACTTCTGGTGCGAGATAATCTGGAGTCCCACAGAGAGTCCATGTAATATCTACAACTCTCTTCGCAAAGCCAAAATCTGTGATTTTGAGGTGTCCATGACGATCAAGAAGTAAGTTTTCAGGTTTCAAATCTCGATAGATGATATCTCTTTTGTGCAGGTACTCAAGAGCTAGAGTTACTTCTGCTGCATAAAATTTGGCAACAGGATTAGGAAACCGCTGCACAAAATTAGATATATCTCTTCAGGGTTTAGAGTAAACAATATCAAACCTGTGATTTGCGTAATAACGAGAACAATTCGCCCCCTTCTACAAAGTCCATCACCATGTATAGATTTTTGGAATCTTGGAACGTTCCCCAAAGAGTGATCAAGAAAGGATGTTTAACTTCTTGTAGCATACTTCTTTCATCGTTTGTGTGTTCAACTTGCTTCATCTTTACAACTTGATTTTTCTTTAATACTTTTACAGCATAGAATCTTTGATTATGTTTAGATTGCACAAGGTGAACTCTACCAAAGCTACCAGTACCAAGAGTACGTGAAATTTCAAAGTCGTCCAGCGAATATTTGCCCTTGGTCTGCTTTGCTTGGGATGATACTGGTTTGACTACAGTCGTAGATTTTGAGACATTATCACTAGTCATATCAGTATCTTGAATAGCCCTCGAGTTGGTGTCATTCTTATGAAGCGACTCTGATAAATCAGTACCATCATGCTTTGATTGGGGGTGTATTAGGTTTTGAATCGTTGGAAGGTTATCTTGAGTAGGTATCGAAGCTTGGGAGTAGTTTCCACCTGCTTTTTGAGCCTTAGAGACATCCGTCATTGAAGAGGGCTCGCCAACGAGGAACGCTGAGGTTCTCTTGGAATCAGATGTGATTTCTGATCCTTTATCACCAGGCACAGTAACGTGGGTTGGAGTTGAAACTATAGAGTTACTATAATCTTTTGACAAGGTTTGAATTGTCGGACTTGTTACTTGGCTATAAATTGTGTTAGAAGCTGAAGCTGGGAGATCCTTTTGCTCCTTAGACCGGTTTTTCTTAAGGAATCCTAGGGTCGGCATACGAAATGGAGTTTAGTAGGCAGGAGGTCTGCCTCTAACAATACGGCTTGACACAAAAGGGATGGATTTTAGTTCGCGAAATTTGAGAGCCTACAGCTCCTCGAAGTTTTGGTGCGGAGCTCAGGGTAACATCTGTCCAAAGTGTTAGATCAGCTTGGGGTTGCTTAAGGTATGTCTCGCTTATTAATTGCCAAGAAATTGAAGCCACACTTTAGAACGAGGAGGGTACGGCTCACTGATCAAAGAAGTAAGTTTCTTGGAACTGGCCACCTGGAAAAATTTATCAGACGTTGGAGATAAGAACACAATTGAGTTTTATGGCCCGCCAAAGCGTCAGAGATAAAACCTGGAAAAAATTAAGCGGTAAACTTGAAGCTGCTGAAATGAGGCTTTCTGTATAAACACTGAAATCTTCAAGTCTACAACAATGAGCTTCGCCTACATAAGTCGCCTGGCGCTGATATTTCTTAGTGGTTTCGTAGTGTTCCTAGATTGGGTCATAAGAAGAGATGTGATTTTTAGTGTCAAGATCTGAGATCTTGCACGTAAGAGCAAGCAACCGTCTGTCTTTCCACTAGTGTGTCTATATGGACGTAGGAATTTGAAATTGTGCGAGTGAGTAGAGATTGTAGCTTGTAGTTTGTTAGGACATCAATGCACGGAGGAAGGAAAATGGAGGTGGGGTCAGAAAAGGCGTTGTCCTGCTCAGCCGAGTTGAGATCACGGGACAAAACAGGCCCAATCACATTCTTGTTTCCTGTTTCCTGTTTCCTAGGATGCAGATGCTAATTACTGACTGCATTGGAGACTCACTCATTTGGCCTACTGATTCCGGAGACTGTTAAAATTTCAGTAATTGCAATGATTTGAATTTCGCCACTACACGATCAAATACATATGACAAAAAGCTGCTGTTCCTAGACAAAGTTAGTGAAGTTCGTCGGACGTTTTGGCTCAGGAGGTCAACTATTTCATGATGTGACATTGATTTCTTCAATTATTTTGCGGCTATAAACTATGCCTGTGCTGATTCTTGTGTAGAATGATTTTATTTTTGATTGCTTTTATCTCCAAATATTTATTGCTTGCTTCATTGGGGGCGTTGAATCAAGGGTAAAAAGGATCAAAGTGGACCCACGACCATTAAGTAGAGAAGTAGTTATATAAATATTCCTTGCTCTCAGTAATGTAGGTTCACATATGAGCGCCTGAAATGCGTAAGGTACATGAAAAAAATCTCAAAAAGTCAACTCTTCAACCATATCATACGTATTTCATAAAGCAGATAAGTTACTTGCATTTTCTGTCACTCACCTTTGGTTTCTTGAATTCAAAGAAGTGACAAATTGACCTTTTTCTTTTGATTTTGAATGATCTCACAGATTATTTAGAACTTAGTTCGAAGTTTGAGTTACAAGCTTTGATGCATTCTGAATAAGTGTGATCAAGTGGCATTGGACAGCGAGTGATCGAACTTAGGCCGCTATACTAAAGCGATTTTGCAGCAACAAGCTAGGCTGTAAAACTTCTATTAAGATTTCGTAAACTTCTCAATAGAATTGTACAGTTGAAATCTGACAAATTATATTTATTATCCTTTTTCTGCTATCTTAAATGCAAGGCTAATTTTACACGGTATCATACTACAATAATCAAGGCACCAGACTCCAACCACTAAAGATATAGACTTTTTATCCCGTTCATGTCCAAACAATGAAAACAAACAAAATTACATATTAATTCACCGAATTTGAGACCATAATTTATCAATAACTTGAAATACAAAAGTAGAGGTTTGCAAGATACTTTTATTGACTTCTTGACCACCAAGCTTTTGTTGTATCTTATCAGGATGCCACCGTATACGCTCTGATTTTAACAACTTCTTTAGCTGAGTCTCACTTGGTTGACCTCCAGTAGGACCATGGGCGAAAAAGCGCTCTATCTCCTCCGAATTAATGTCGCTACGTTTCCCACTAGCTACTGGCCATGGAATCGACGCTATAGCGATCTCCTCCTTAGGACCATCTTTCTCGAGGATATCCCATCTCATGAGATAATCATTCCACTTCTCTGACAAAGCTTTTCTGAGTGCTCTTTCATTGCCTCTTTTTAAACTTTTTTCTAAATTTCGACGGAATTCTCTTTCCTGTTCAGCAGCTTCTCTCCGCATCTTTTCATTTTGCCTGCGAGCAGCATCTTTTCTTTCCTTTTCTTCTATAAGATATTGATGAGTCTTCTCATACATTTTTGTCCTTACATAGGCCGCATATTCATCATCGGTCATGCGCTCAAGTTTCCCATCAGGGCCAGGTTTGGTATTAGGATACGTATGGACGGGTTGTCCATATACCCCCTCCCAGAATTGGGCACCTTCATCATCTCGCATAGCATCAAAAAGACTTGCCCGAAATGCAACCTCTGGATCAACAGGACCTTCTTCCATAGAGTCATGTAAATATGATCCACTGTTGTCATTTTCTTTTTCTTTTAAACGCTCTCTTTGTGAAGAATCTCTCTCTCTACGTTGCTTATTTTTGATCCTTCGAGACGTTCGGTGGAATCTAGACCTCCGTCGTTCATCGGTATGAGAAGTCCCACGGTGTATCTTTTGCTCATCAGTTCTTCGTTTGGCAGAACCTTTAAAAGGAAATTTTAACGTCTGATAAATATCTTTATCCTTCTCTATCTGCGATTCACAGTCATCCATTTTTAAGAAATTGAGATATAAAGCTATAAACCGAATATTCTTAGGATGGTGATTTTAAGTTTGAAACAGGAATTCTATCAGCAGAATGATGTAATCCTGTAGTTTCCCTGCTAAAGTCGCGGCTTTTGCATGTACATGACAATAAATTCGTAGATACAATCTTTGTTTGGGTCGGATGGTAGTGTGGTATACCGTCCAGGCCCTTCTCCTGAGTAGACTCTGGTAGCCTGGGCACCAACCCCACTCGAGACAGGAGATGATTGGTTCGAATTCAACAAACCTAACTACATTTCGCGTTATGGATATTTACCCTCTGGCCACGGTAGAAATCGGAGGTAGATTAAAGTGGAGACAAATCTCGCTTCAGGGATATAACCTTGCTAGCATCGAGCTAGCAAGGCTCAAAAAACATTTGACGCCTGGATAATGAGGTCAAATTATGCAAAATTGACTTCCCATCGATTTCACAAATCATGGTCGCCCGTCTGCTCATTTATACTTACTTTCACCATAATTAGTAGCTTTGCGTTGTCACTACCATATTCTTTCATACTTACACAGTAAATAATTCAGAATCATCGAGTAACTACTTTTATATTCATTTATCAAATCTTACGTATTTATTATCAAGGCCGACCTTTTAGCAGACCGAGATTACATTTCGGAACTGATTATTTGCTCAGATGAATTCTTCTCAGATCTCACCTTCTACACCTCAAAAGAAGCATTTGTCTAGAGACCAGTCTCTTTTAATGAGCTCAATACTTAAAAATCATGAGTCAGTACTGATGGATTCCAACAGATTTACGGGCTTCGAGATGCCGGTAAAAGTCATGATTTGCTAGTCAACTAAAAATATCTTTGCGTCAAGTTGGCCACGCATTGCGCCGCAGCAATGTCATATCAAAGAAAAGAGATGGTCGTTCGCCAATACTTTCTTCTGAAGATGCTGACGGGTAGAGAATGTTGGGAAAGGTTGATATCAGCTTAGGCGTAACGCTAAACTTGGGGTTCAAGATGATTGTATTACATAATCATCATGTATCATAATTATCTTGTACCCTATGGCCACGGTAGAAAGTGTAGGTGGTGCCCCTAGTATGGATATAAGCGAGATAATCTAAGCCTAATAAAGCATGATCTACTGCCAAATAGAGTTTAACCCCCAGTATTTACGAAATTTCTTGGCAAAAAATGAATAGTGAATTCATCAGTGAAAATGTAGGTGGGTCAATTCCTCTAAACTAAGCCTAATTTATATATGATTTACTGCATAAATATTTATGCGATCATAAGATTTACAGCAGATAATAACTTCAGTCCTCAGTTCTTTGTCGGACCCCCATCAGCAGCTATAACCGCATGATTGTTTTAGATTATGAGCTGATTAAGGACATAAAATTACCTTTGTAATGTGATAGAGGAACTTTTACTACTATTAGTAAAATTTAGGGGATTGTGTAAATGGATATTGATGAGTGTGTAACTAATTGTATAGATAAGAGGATGTGATAAATCTATATTCTACAATTAGTCTTTCAGTTAATTCGGGTGCCGTATTGAATTGCGCTGAACTTGTTGGCCATACTTCTGATGTTATGATTGGCACACTAGGTGGTGGTACATCGTCAATTTGATCAACTGCTGGTGGTATTGGGACCGCATTCTTTCAATTTGCCGATGGTATTTGCGGTGTCTTAGGAGCAGAAATATTTCATTAGATGTCACGTGACTGTAAACAGAGAATTTGAACTATTTCTTAAAACGAGCGGTGCGTTGAGCTATCGTAAGTAAACGTAGGGTTAGTGATATTTGCTTTTGATTCGAATTTAGTAACGCCTGACTTACAGTACCCAATTTTGAAATTATGTATTTCTCTATGGTTGCCACCCCCAGGAAAAGATCAAATTCCTACAGCAGTATTACGCCTAAGCTGGGTACATATCTCAAAAATAGTACATGAACTCTTTCAAGCATGTTTAGACGCAGGTCATCACCCAAAATGCTTCCACGTTGCTATCCTAGCTATAATTGGCAAACCAAACAAGGCAGATATGAGCTCCCCTAGATCATATAGACCGATTGCTCTACTCTCAGTGCTCGGAAAAGGGCTCGAAAGACTAATCGCAAAACGTATGTCATGGATCTCCATCAGATACAAGGTACTCGCACGGCAACAATTCGGAGCATTACCTAAACGGTCAAGCGTAGACCTAACAACTTGCCTCACACATGACATAGAAGCTACTCTAGCAAAAGGTGACACTGC
>PEDP01001223.1:0-12832 GCA_002918395.1 Erysiphe pulchra | reverse complement strand
TCATCTAATATACTTGCCAGTCAATTTGATACAATTTAGGAGGGAGACCATTATCAGGCGTAAATTTGCTGCTTGAAAGACTGCTGCTTTTATCAAGCTACTTTATTTAAGTGACTGATAGCTCCTTCTAGGGGGGGGTTTCAGTAGGTTTGGATATCAAGACATCAATAATTCTAAAAAAAAAAAAAAAAAAAAGAGGGGAAGGTCAATTGCCCCGAGCAGTGAAAACAATACGCGATCCGGTGAAGACTTGTTGATTTTGTTCTCTGTAATAAGATGAGTTCTAGATTATTTATACAAGCACCATGGACCAAATATCTACTAGGCATCTCTTTAAAAAAGGTGTATAAAACCTGAGTGTATACTTACTTGTGAGATGTTATATATAGTCCATATTCCTCATTCCCCTAATCCAATTTCTAAAATGCTCTTCTTTTACTATTTTCTTGCTCAAATATGTAAATAACGCTTGATATTATTTTACAAAGTCATTTGATTTGTGTAAATTGAATTATTTGTCAATAAACAAATTCAGCATATGAAAGCACGGACCAGTTCTAGTGCGAGGCTGAAATCTAATTGGATCAAAGGGAAAAATTCTACTGAGATTGAGCCAGGTCCTTTTGCTGTAACCTCCAAAATATCTTTTCTTTTATATAACTGTAGTCTTTTCAATTAATATTATTCTATTTTCTTCACTCTTTTTCTAAACATATATTTCTTTCATCATTAAAATTAAAAGTTGTTTTTTTCATTAAAGTGGGATAAAAGGTTTATGCATGTTAGTGTGTGCATGTATGCGAATGTGTTCAAAGTTAGAGAGAGTATGGTATGCAGTCTATGATGATCCTGAAGATGAGGATGGAGAAAGAAAACAGCTTCCGACACCACTTTTATCCTTTTCCAAAATACGCACATGATTTGCCGGGAAGAGTCCTTGTCGTCCCATGTATGTCCCGTGAAACCAATCACCATTAACATCCTTACATTCTCTGATTTCAGCTCCACGAGGAAAAAATAATTCATCGTCATCATTATCATTATTATTGTTATCATTTTTATCGTTGTTAGTGGTAGAAGGAAACCAAGCCCAAATAGCAATAGCTTTCATTCCAACGCCACCATCTGGTGGAAAAGAATCAGTGGCCGTACTTTTATTGACTAACGAGTAGCTACCAGAAGAAGATTTTGTTGACTTTTGTACATCAATTGTAACTAGCTTGGCGTGACTATTATCACCACGAACATGAAGTCCATCACCCCAGCTCCATACTTGTAGTCCCTCCCGGTCGGTTAACTCAGGAATAGTGCAAGGCTTCTGTTGGAGAGATCTACCACCAACCATATCATTAACGATATACCGGTGCTGACCGTCATATTTGTCTTGAAATCCAACAATAGCCATTCGATGACCTTTCAAACAACGTCGCCAACCACCAGGACCATTTTCTTTACTGATATGACGAGCTCTAACTAATTTAGGGTAACAATTAATGCATACATCGTAATTTCCATTATGTTTATTAGAAGTCGAGCTAGTACAAGAGAAACAATGGTATCGAGTTTGTGAGGGTTGGATTGGATAGCGGCAGATATCACATCGGGTCGAAAACGTGAGAGGTTTGAATGGGCCCGTGTCAACAGCAAATGGACCCGTAAGGATGTGGGCAGTATCAGGTCTTTTGTTACCCTGCGTCGGCGATGATTGGATAGCATTATCTTCTGTTAGATTATAGCTCAATGGTAAGAGAGAGTGAGTACAGCAATAACCCTGGTTTACGCAATTGTTGCAGAATCCCCAATCCCCACTGTTACAGATATTGCAGCGCCAGTAACATTCATTTGTCCAAACATGACAATTGACACAGAACGTTCCACTCTGTAACCTTTTGCGTGGATCTTCTGTTGTTAATGTCCGTCTGCCGTCTGCTCCTCCTGGAATTATTTTTGGTGGTAAATAGCGACTAGGAGTGAGAATATGAGGTTTTTCAATACTTGTGCTGCTGCTTTGTTCTAAGGCCTCCCATTTTTTCCAGGCATTCTCACCGATACCAAGCCAGTACTGACATCCACGGCCAGCTCGATAGCAAGATAAACAAATATTGTAGTTACCCCCTGAACAAATTTTACAGTTATAGTGCCATTCATATTCAATATGATCTCTCTCACACTTAACACACTTAATTAGGGGCTCAGTATAGAATGATGGACGTTTCCATCCGGTCTTGCTAGTTGATGAGTTCAGTCTAGGCCCAGTAGAAAGAATATTGGCTCTCTCTGAGAGTATTTGGTTAGAGGTTAGAGGTGCTGGTACTAGTCCCTTATCACTTGATGGACTAATAAATGGCTTTTTCGGCGAAGAAATAGAAGAACTAATTTCAGAGGGTTTGTGGCGGCTCTGCTGAGAGGTGCCAGGGCAATTCCCTTTATTTTGCGTGGATCCACTCTGTGAATTTGAATTGGACCGAATTCTTAAAGGCCTTATACTAGGTACTGATTCTTCTGGAGGCCGGGGTGCTGAAAGATCAATGCTACTTCTGGATGCATGGGCAAATCTTGTCCATGTAACCGGGGAGAGCATTGATTGTGACCTATCACGTAAATCGGAAGCTGACCTTGTAGCAGGTCTTACTGGCAAATTTGTGCTAGGAAGCGATTGTGTCACAAATCGGTTATCTTTTCTAGAATCCAAATCTCTCTGACTTCTCTCGCCTGTAGACCCTGCTCTCAAACGCGCGGCTTGCAAGGCTCTTGATGATGGTGGAAGAATCTGGACATCAACTCGTACACTTCCAGTTTGGTTTCTGACAAGGCTGCTTGAACTTCTTGGAGAAGCTGCTCGAGAGGAAATTCGTCTTGATGTTTCTGAAGATTCTGAACTTGATTCATTTCTACTTCTTATTTCTGTAGCAGTATTCCTCCTGTTTGAATCATGTCTAGCACGTTCATTCAGCCGTCTTCGAAATGCCTCTGCTATGCTTTCACTAATTTGCTCTTCTTGGTTTACATCGATGTTTTCTAGATCTATTCCATCTAAAAGTCCTTCTTCCCTAATTTGACGTAATATCTCCTCCTCCATCTCCAATGAATCAAAATCATTTTGACTTATTAAAGATCGTAAAGATGATTGATGATCTACTTGGCGGACGGCTTGATGATCATAGTTTTCCCGCTGACTTGATCTCTCATCATCGCTTCTACTTCTACTTCGTCTTCGCCTCCGTAAAGCCTCACTCATCTGAGTACTCTCTTCTCTATTTTGTCTTGATATATGCTCCTCTCTTCGCCGCCTTCTAACATGAACATGCTCATCGATAGTTCTAACCTCCGAGGTGGTATGCCTAACACTCGAGGGACTCGGCCTACGAGAATCTCCATTACTTCGTCTAATATGCTCCCTTCCTGTACTCGGATTTTCTATAAGCGCTTCTCGTAGACTCATCTCACGTACTTCATCAACGAGGCTTCTATCAGAGTCTACTGCTCGTCCTCGTCGTGATGATGAGTTTTTCTCTCTAGTAACAACTTTAGGTAATACACAGTCACCACGACAGTAGATCTTTTTCAATTCCTCTAGCTCTTCGGCCCTTCGACACTTATCGGGATTTGCAGTTAAAAACATCTCAAGTAGCGTTGTCACTGTAGAGTTGTGCTTTGTATCGCGCACAGGCGCACGACATGCTGGACAGGTAAATGGTGTTGCAATCGGTGGAAGAGATTGAGAAGCATTTCGCCACGAACTATACTGCCAGCTAAACCATTTTTTTAAGCAAGATCCGCAGAATGTGTGTAGACAATCTAGGAGTGTTTGCGGCGCGTACAGAATTTCTGTGCATATCTAGCTCAGTTAGCGCGTATTCTAACGGTTTTACTCGGAGGAAATATTGCTTTTTTATGAATAGGTTAGAGAAAAGAATTCTTACCGTGCAAGTTAGCTCTCTCTCAAGATCAAGACCACGATTTTCCGCTCCCATAACTCTTCGATATTTACAACGTTGCGGCTCGCGGAGACTGCGAGCATAGAGTATACATGTTCCTATTTCATTTAATTTTCCGCTGGGCTGTGGACCGTTTAACTTTTGCGTTGCGCTTATCATGCAGGGCAGTAAGTTATTATGACATCAATGTCAATTAGTAATATAAAATAGTAAAATATCTACCCAGCAAATAGTTCAGAGGTATTATAAGTTAAACATTTGATATGATTTGGAGTTTATCAGATGGGTTCATCTTAATTAAAGAGACTCTTACTTTATCATTGGCTTCAATCTTTTGGCAAGAGAGAAGAAAACCGTAGATCTGATTTACGACTAGACAGCTCACGAATGCTCTATGCTGGTGCTATAATTATTGCCACTGGGTGCTGTTGAACTTGCTTCTTGGTGCTCCCAAATAGATTTCTCTTATATTTAGCCTTAAATAGAGTCCCAGAGAATTGGGCGTCATGGTAAATCTCGGTAGGCACATATTGATGGAAATGTTTCACTGCTCTCACTGGTTAGCCAAGGAAGCAGCAGAAAAAAGGTAAGCGCGTAGGTTGTATGCATGTTTGCTTTAGGAACAACGTATGAAATCATCGATTCCTAGTCCAAGGCAGCACCGGCACAGATGCCACAAGATCTGGCGAGGTTGCTTGCTGGTGGTCATGCATGCATGCATGTACTTTACTGACAGAACTGACCGTGTCTGTATCTGTTTTTATGTGGGGCTAGCTGGCTGTCCTTGTGGGGCTAAAAGACGGTGAAGCAATTTAGCGTGAAGTATCCCTGCTATAGCCAATTATCTCCATCTGTACCTAGTTAAGATCCATACTAATCCCTGCACTCAGCACGGGCCTGCTTCGATACCCCGCCGTTCATCCCGCCGCTCGCTCACGGGGACGCCGGCTCGGCTCCCCCAACGTCAGCCTGTCAGAGTGAAGTTCACTAAAATGACGAATGCTAAACCCTGGCAAATTACTAAATATTTAGTTTACTGTATAAAATTTACCCATGGCGTGTAAATCCTTCTGCAATTCAGGCACAATATCACGGGATCCAGGGCTATGGTAGTAGACAGACACTAGAATAAGTTCCATTCCAGCTATCCAGCAAGTTATTGCCACACCGATAGACACAATCCGTCTGTCCTGGTATGTCTGCCATATGCTTTCTTTTCCAAACAGGCCAACTGTTGAACTGTGGGTCTATCATAACTTTATTTATCAATCGCTAGCAAATCCCTACATTTTATTTAAGGTAAGCATCTACAAAGTTAGCAACTGCTAAATATAGTTTCCACGGAGATCTCCGTCTCCTGAGAATTATGGCTGGCTGGCTACCATTGATCTGAGCAGTGAAAGAGGGACGTCGATATTTAACAAGCGGGAAATTTAAACATAGTATTTCAGTGTAGGATTGCATATCGTACTGCTGTTCTTTTTTGAAAATTGTATTGCTGTTTCACCATGGGTAATATGGGGCTGGACAGGTTCAAAGCCGATCTAGTTTCAACTATCACCAACTTCTAATCCCTAGTACTCCTTTCAGTAACAATAAAACTGAGCTTTAGAACACATCAAGAGGGAAGAAAGTCTCTTTTTAATCCACCGGTAGAGAAAATAAAAAGTGATAGTTGAGTGGAAAAGTGGTTATGAATACAAGTAAGTGTAGCTGTAATAGGTAGTATTGGTAAAACCCAAAGAGTATGACGTAGTGATATTTTATTAAATTATATCGCTTAACTTTCGCCTACTTATTTATTACATGACCCTGTGTAAAGATTTTATACTCTCGAGCCGTAAAACAGGTGAAAAAGTATAATTTTTACCCTGCAATTCTGCTCAAAGACAAGGATTGGAGATACGCTAAATTAACACTCTGAGTGTAGAATTAGTTCAAAAATAAATCTCGCGCCATGCATATTTTAGCGTATTTACTAGTTTCATGGCTCGACGTAGTTGCAGCTAAATGCTTGACGCGAAAAGATGTCCAAAAATAATCAAAACTTTCGCGACTTTATTTATGTAGAGATCCATCGAGATCTTCAGCTCACATTCCAATATGTAATTTTCTCAACCTAACCACAAAAGTTTTCCTGAATTTTGCAAACTTCGTAAAGTATAATTGACAAGGCGCTTATCCTGCCTGTCTTCCATCTTTGCTCATCAACTTCAATCCAATTAATGTAATTATTTGGTATTCGGTATGCTTTCACCTAGCTGATCTATAATTATGTAGAGCAAAGGGTAGGTAAAGTTAAATTCATTATTCTACATTAGGTTATTTGATAATACATAGCACAGGCAGATTTGTTCTTTTTGTTCTACGTTATCAGTATGATCCTCTGATAGAAGTTGTGATTGAGTTCCTGAACGAGAAGAGATACTATGAAATTGGGATTGGAAATGTCATTACTGAGTGCCAGTAAGAGCTTTTGGTAGCTATTTATTTTATGATCTTCCACTATTTTTGCCAAACTCTATATCTACCAATTCTTGTTTGATGAGGTCCAAACTGTCTGATGATTCTTTTTCCATAGAAGCAATTATTTGAGCCGTTTCAATATCATGAGTGTTAAATATATCATGATCAAACCCGAAATTACAGTCAACCAGTTCATCACGAAATTCTAGAAAGCCATCTTCTTCTTGAAGCTCGGCTCGGTATTGAAGGCAACGGCATCATCATGATTCGAAATATGATCAGCCTTATGTGTCCTAAATTTAGGCAAAATTTCAGTATGATTTGCCATCTAGAATGGACTATATCTTTGTCGTCGAACTGTAGCCGTAAACTTTCTCTTGTATCTCACGTATGAGTATCCTCTAAACAATATAATTTGTGCTCGCACAGGAGAAAGCAGCTTAGCAGAAGTGAATTGCAAGTGCATGTCTGTTTTATTGGATAGCTGCTATCTCTGCCATATCTTTGTCATAGCGAATGAAGCTCGGTTTGAAACTGTACATCTTTAGTTGTTGAAGAAGCTGCCGCAGTATCCAGATTCTAGAGCCCAGATCTGTAGGACGAAAATATTAGTGCCACATGTATTATCAATGGCTAGATCTTCAGTTTTATGGATAAGCTTCATGATTGAGTCCTTGATGAAAACTGCCAAACTACGCAGATTATCCTTTTTGTAGATCTGACGATCAAGAATTTAGTTTCGCTCAACCAGAAATCTCACGGCAAATTGATATGGATCTTTATCTTCAACATGCTCTGACAGGCGAATCGTTCCATCCGATTTCGATCACGTTTGACTAATACTTTCGCAACTTATTTTGAGAATAAATTCGCGAAAGTTTTGATGATTTTTTTTGAAAACTTTTCGCGTTAACATTTTACGTGCTATAATGCACAAGGTATTGTAATTAATAGTCAGCCGAAAGTTAAAGCGATAATACCCTTTTTGGAACACTAGGTGGATGGATATACAGCTCCAGTGCACCCAAGATTACGCTATCCACGTACTAAATTCCAACTGATAAAATTTTTAAAAAAAAAACTCAAAGCATCTTATTCAAGCTTACGAAACTCAATTTGAAGCAAATTTGATAGTGATGTAGAGTATAAAAATTAAAAGTTTGGGATGTCGCTTAAAAATATCATATTGGCGACCAGCCGAACAAATAAAGATTAGATTTGCTTTTTGTCTCGCACGCTAAGCTTTTCGGAGAAACACTATCCCTGTTAAAAAAAAAAACGTTGCACCCCGCTTCTATTATTGGAATAAATAACATTTATTTAATGCTGTCCAAAAACCCCTTTTTTTTCATGCCTCTAAGCGAGAATCTAGAATCTGAAATGCTTATTTATTTCTTGAGTATAATTGGTTTTTTCATCGCCTATATGCTAATCACGGACTTAGTTTTCTAGATATTATGTTACTTGTAAAAAGGAATTATGTGGTCTAGCAACGCTTGAAAACTTTTTCAACAATTAGATATTTTAACCTTTGAGCTTTTAAATAGTTTTGAAGTCAATCTACTATCCACACCCTGGAACTAGTCAAAAAAATCGATTAAATTTCAATTCCTATATTTCCAGTAATATTATCTATCTTATTGATGCGAATTTATCTGTTCGTAAAACAAGGGTCGAAGCTGGCTGTTAGATCTTGATTGGCAAGAAAATTAATCATAGCCAATCGGAATGAATGTTTAGATTCTGCTTATACTTGCTAACACCGCGTTTCAACAGGCTGGGACTAAAGTTCAGGAAGGAAGATGATTTAGTTACGTACATTCGTACTGATGATACTGTAAGTTGTAGAGGGGAAGGGGGTTGGCTAAATCCTTTTGACTTTTCTGCTAAATCTTTATGAACACGTAATATCGCCAGCCATACACCCGGGCACCTAAAATTATATCGTAAATTAATCATTCCATCTGTAATCACACAAGTTGGATTCAAATAACTCTAAATCCTCATGGTTATTTAATACAATACAGACCTATGCAAACTCCAGTATTAAAAAAGGGAAATAATTAACCTTTATCTCTGGTATTTTACAATTACATTTACAAGAATACCAAATAAGGTCTACTCGTCAAATATTGGAAGACTTTTATCATGGAAGGACAAACACAAAAAATGTCTTTTCTCCATATCACTCGAATGAACTAATATTTAAATCGGTTCCCGTGAAATCTTTGAAATTTCATGAAGACGTTAGACCGCCATATATTGGAACTTTCTCAAACCAGCCAATTCATAGTATAGCAAAACTGGCTCTCAATCCATTGCGGAAAGATCTACCAAACGTTGACTATGGTTATGACAGTGAAGCAGAATGGGTTGAAGATGAAGAAGGAGAAGACCTTCAAAGTGATGACGAAGAAGATAATGTGGAAGAAATTGATGGCGTTTCCTTGTTAGGCCAGTCACTACAGCAACTAAGCAACTTTGGATAAACATAGATTCAACTTATTTATATTTACTAGTAACGCTGTCTAATTATTTAGTTGCAATGATTGTTATCCTCTTGTTTCCGAATCATAATTCCCAACTTTTTCCTAAGAGCGCACCCTTATTACAGAAGTCAGTCACTCAGGTGGTTTGCCGTATTACCTCTTACGCTTCAGGTAAAACTCTTGAACATATTTAATCGGAGAACTATTTCATTCAGCTTGTCGGAGGATTCTTAGCAGGAAAATAGGACTGCCTTGCTGTCATTGAGTACAAGATACTACTATGTCTAAGTCATAAAACAAATAAATGCGCTAAAATATGCATGTTTTGAAAAACGTTATTTTTGAACTAATCATGGTAGATTTAGCGCGAAAATAGCCCTGTAATACCCTGTCTGAAGCGACTTTAATCCCTGTCATTGATCATTTTTGTGTATGTATAAAGAAGCGATATGTACAAATAGGGGATATGCATAACAGGATCCAGGTCAGGATAAATCTTATGCATAATGAAAGTTAAATACTATTGCACAATTTTATCTAACAATCTCATATCCCATTACCACGATTTTCTAGCTTAAGCTTTTATCCATGCCCAAAGTAAGATCAAATTTTATTTATTGGGGAAGGATTGGCAGTGGGCTCATTGACGAAACTGAAGCAAAAAAATGATCGATACAGGAGATTTACACATAAACAAAAGGAACTGTGTATGTTCTCGAGAGTGAGGGCAATGGATATGCTGTGCATCAAGTAGCCTTGATATTCAGGCAAGACATTTCGGATTTTCGCTGAACAGAGACTTGTAGGCATGTAGCCACTGGAACAAAACAGTGACCCACTCTTATGGTTGGTAGAAGCATCACCGTAGCAATGGGGTATGTTGAAAAATTCACCACTGGGTGGCTGATTGACAACGATAGCAAGAAATGGGGGGGTCATATGGGTTTTTTAATAAAAATTTAGCCCTTATAACACTGAAGCTAAGTCGTAAAAAACCGAGAAAAAACGCTAGAATAATTGATCAAATTAACCTCGAAATTTATCATATTCCATTAGTATCCTAATAGCGTTCGTTACTGATCGAGAAATGTGTACAATTCGTGTTTTGATCGTGGGTAATGTAAGTTAATCGCGTTTTCATGGTTAGTTTTGCATATGTTACAATATTACTAGAAGGACCTTCGGAAAAGGCTCAAGAATACCTGAACTCAGTATACGAATTTTGTCAGGGACTGACTTAGAATCAATTATAGGGCAGTCGCGAACACGCCATTGCCTGGAAACTTAGTCAATCGGCTCGTGTAGAATCAATTATAGTTGTTCCAGGAAATGGGGGAACAGAAAAATGCGAGAAGACTACAAATATAGATACTATTAGACCGGACGATTATGAAGCTCTTGTAGCACTTGCCCTGGAAAAAAACATCAACTTAGTTGTTCCAGGGCCTGAAGCACCACTAGTAGATGGGATTGAGGGATTTTTTAGAGCTGTTGGCATTTCTTGTTATGGGCCATCAAAAGAAGCAGCACGAATGGAAGGGAGTAAAACCTTTTCCAAAGATTTCATGAAGAGGCACAATATTCCTACAGCTAAATACGGAAATTTCTCCGATTTTAATGAAGCCAAAAAGTATCTAGAAACAGTTACACATAATGTTGTAATTAAAGCGAGTGGCTTAGCTGGTGGAAAGGGTGTTATCATTCCCAATTCCAAAAGTGAGGCATATACAGCTCTTGAAGATATTATGCTTCATGAAAAATTTGGATCTGCTGGTAAAGAGGTCGTGATCGAAGAGTTCCTAGAGGGAGAAGAACTTAGCATCCTTACTTTCAGTGATGGCTACACATTCCGATCTCTTCCTCCTGCTCAAGATCACAAGAGAATTTTCGATGGTGACCAAGGACCCAATACCGGTGGAATGGGTTGCTATGCCCCAACAAAAGTTGCTACGCCAGAACTTATTGAAGAAGTTGAAAAAAAAATTCTAGAGCCTACAATATCAGGAATGAGAAATGAGCATTTCCCTTTTCGTGGTACCCTTTTCACTGGATTAATTATCACTAAAGATGGCCCAAAAGTATTAGAGTACAATGTACGGTTTGGTGACCCGGAGACTCCGACACTTCTCCCGCTATTAAGTAAAGAGACTGATCTGGCGGAAATTATGCTAGCCTGTACAGAAGGGTGGCTATCTAGTGTTAATCTGAAAGTTGATCCATTATTTAGTGCAACTGTTGTTATTGCTGCTGCTGGTTACCCAGGGTCATATTCTAAAGGAACAGCCATGAATATTCAGGCTCTTACAACAAATGTCAATCTTTTTCATGCTGGGACGGCTTTAACTGATGGTCAGCTTCGAACTTCTGGCGGGAGAGTGATTGCAGCTCAGGCGACTTCGGACACTCTTGAAAAGGCTGTGAAGACAGCATACTCTGGTATAAAAAGCTTGATACAAGTATTAAAACAACGATAGCTGACAAGAAATAGGAGTTGAACATATCAAGTTTGATGGTATGTTTTATCGCAAAGACATTGCTCATCGTGCTTTAATTCCATCAACATCACACGAGAAAAAAGAGGCTCTAACCTACAAATCAGCCGGGGTAAACATAGACGCTGGTAATGAATTTGTTGAACGAATCAGAAAGGCTGTGGCATCTACAGCTCGTCCAGGTGCTGATGCTGAAATAGGGGGGTTTGGTGGTGAGTTGAATTTAGATCAAGCTGGATATAAAGGTGCACCTATTCTTGTTGGTGCCATTGATGGTGTAGGTACCAAGCTTATGATTGCTCAAGCTATGCGAAATCATAATTCAGTTGGTATTGATCTTGTTGCTATGAACGTCAATGATTTGATTGTTCAAGGAGCTGAACCACTAATGTTTCTTGATTACTATGGCTGTAGTGTCTTGAATCAAGAATCAGCAGCTGCCTTTGTCGAAGGAGTGGCAGCGGGATGTCGTATAGCAAGATGTGCCCTAGTTGGGGGAGAGACAGCTGAAATGCCCAATATGTATAAATCCGATGAATACGATGTAGCAGGTGCTGCTATTGGCGTGATTTTACCTGGCTTGAAATTACCACTCAAAAATGAAATGGTGACTGACGATATCTTAATTGGGCTTGCCTCTGCGGGTATTCATTCTAATGGCTATTCACTTGTACGGCGTATAGTCGAAAGGGAATTTCTATCATATGATAAGGACCTTGCTCCGTGGGACAACTCGAAATTAATCGGTGATAGTTTACTTACGCCAACCCGAATATATGTAGATTCTATCCTTCAGGTTACTAGCAAAAATCTTATTAAAGGGCTCTCTCATATCACCGGTGGGGGTCTTTTAGAGAATATTCCTCGTATGCTCCCACCTCATCTTAGTGCTAGAATTGATGTCGCCTCCTGGACTCAACCACCCGTTTTTAAATGGCTCCAAAAAGTAGGGGGTATTTCTAGTATGGAGATGGCTAGGACTTTTAACAATGGCATTGGCATGGTGGCCGTTGTGAGCCCGGCAAATCTCGACCAGACAGTATCTGTTTTGAAAGCGGCTGGCGAAATAGTATTCGAGATTGGAACACTAATTTCTCGTGATGAAAAAGATGCATGTGTTTTCGAAAATCTCAGCTCATGGAACTGAGTCACTGTATGGTTTTCGTTTCTTGATTTTACCTGAGTTTACGGCAACTCTATCAAGCTTTTAACATACATAACAGAATTTCATTGGTACGGGTCTTGGCATTATCAAGGATCCTACTTACAAAAGTGTCAAGTCCCTAAGATCGACATCAGCTTTTACTAGAAATGGCTGTGAAAGAGCCAGTAGTCGTCGGACTTTGCTCAAGGACTATGCTATTAAATAATCTAAATTTTTCTATGAAGGACTAAAATGTAAAGGAGAGACGTAAGTACTATATAGCTTCCTACTAACCCTGCAAAC
>PEDP01001222.1:0-12838 GCA_002918395.1 Erysiphe pulchra | reverse complement strand
GCTAGGACAGAGCGAGTCTAAAAACGGCTTAGCATTTTGCATGGGTACCTTGACGATACGACATTTAAAAAAAAAGCATACGACATTTATGAATTCCCGAACGAACGTGTGGATGCATTTATGCTTTTCTAAATTCACATCCCGAGTGAACAGTGAATACCTTCGAAAAAGAAAAGTGGGTTTCGATCTTTTGTCTAATCGGAGCTGTAGAGCGCCCGACTTTTTGTGGATCCTATTATGAGTCTTCGTTGAAATGGCGTCGTTGAATGTTTAGTAATGCGTGTAAATATAAAATACATTGGTAGGAAATGACAATCAATCGTAGAAATAAAAAAAAAAAAAAAACCGCCATCTGTTATAAAATCTAAAAACTATATCGATTAAATTATAGGAAGATTGAGCTTTTTTAACACTTTTAGATAGGTATTCATCAAATTTAGTTAAGAGGCAATTGAGAATTAAGATATCATATGTAATATATCACAGTTCTTTTCCCATCAATTATGTAGAATTGAAGTCTCTAAGTTGTTGCTAGAGTCAGAATTAAGAGATTATGATAGCTCTTCTACACATCACATCAAAAGGTATGTGATTCAATTCAATTTTGATTAGATCTAATTTTGACTATGAAAATAACTTTGTTAAATTGATTTGATTCAATTATTACCCAGAATCGAATCAAATCATTTCTCGCCTGAGACTACTGATATGCTACCTCTTCTTTTTACTCCAAGCTGTGAACCATTAATAGTAAGTAAAATCAAGTTTGCTCTTAATATCCATTCATCGTCATTCTCTGAGAGCCCCGACTTAGTTCTCGATCGGCAGAGGGACTTATTGGTCGACTACTTGAATGGCCTCCAGAACTACTCTCTTTCAGTGCTAATAAAGATTTGGCGCGAAATGTTTCGTAATGAATTTGAGAAGTAGTTTCAATCAACTCTTGCAAGTGAGTTCGGGTCAGAAAGTTACGGAGATAGACGAATTCACAATGATTTTCGTCCTCGACATTAATCACACCCCAGCGGTTCTGGCGACCACGAACTTGTTTGCCACCAACAATGATGGAGTTTTCCGATCCAACAACGGCGAATGGGATGATGTTCTAGCATAAAAAATCAGTAAATGCCAGAATTTATAAGAATTTTTCTATATTTCAAATAGATATGAAAAATATAAATATAAATGGACAAACCTTGATCTGAGCGTTTAAGGCGCGTTCCTCTTCATCGAATTCATCGTTTTCATAAGGGAAAATTTTCAGATTATGAAAGGCAAACTCTTCTTTAATGCGTTCCTTAAATGCGCTTTGCTCCTCTAAAGTGAGGGAGTCAGATTTCGCAATTACAGGTACGACGTTTACAACGTCAGATAACTTCTTCAATACAACAATATCAATAGGTTTTAACGCGTGGCCAGAGGGTTGAATAAAAAAAAGACAGCAGTGAATACGAGTATCCTGAATATATCGTTCACGTTGAGCTGTCAACTCTTTTCGAAGGTAAGCAGAGTGCTGATCTTTAATATATTTCACAATTGGATCCCAACATCGGTCATTATTGACCTGGTCTCCATATCCTGGTGTGTCAACAATGTTCAACCGTAAACGAACACCATTTTCCTCGATGATATGCGATACAGTCTGAATTTCTGTAGTTGATCTTACTGGCTCTTCCGGGGTTAATCTTCCTTTAGAATCAATTAAGTGTGATGCAAATATAGTATTGATAAGTGTAGATTTTCCAAGACCTGTCTGACCTATATTCATTTGGAAAATGCAAAAAGAATGATTAGTAGTAGCTCAAATCACGTCCAAAAGAAAAACAAAATCTCCAAAACACAAACTTACCGACACAAATAATGTTAAACTGAAATCCACGCTTTAATAGCTTGCGTTCGATTTGAGATGTGATACTATCGAATCCAACATGACTCCGAGGATAAACTGAAGGCTGAGGAGTGCTTCTGCCTTGTGTCGTCGCCATGCCTTATATTTTGTTTGTTGATGCTGTAATAATAAATTACGGTGCAAGAATTAGTGTGGCAACACTAAAGTCTCGATTGATAGTCTTTTTTTCCTCCAAATGAGATAAGAGAAAATAATGAGTAATGAGCGCGAGAAAAGTAATCCTTATTCTCCTTTTAGTTTACTCTTTTTTCAGAGAGTGACATATAGAGTAATATAGTGGAAATGAACCTTATTTCTCATCAGTCAGCCCCAAACGCGCGGTCTGTCCCGTGGTACGTGGGGAAAATTTATTTAGCACATGGTATTTTTAAACGCTAACTAGTTCGCGATTAGTTTACAACTAGGAATGCAGAACGCCATGAGAAACAACATAATGCAACGATCTTCTTAATTTGAGATTAAAATCAAGATTTGCACAAGCCTTGCTTGCTTGTTTTTACCTTCACTTGGCTCTTTTTATAAGCCATTCATTTATAGGAATTAAAATTTACTTCTAGATTTATAAAAACGAAATGGCCGCATCTCATCCATTCATATCGTCAACTCTATTAAACTTACTACCTCGAATCTACACACAAAATGGAATTAATGCAACACTTCGATATAATAATAGACTGGTATCCTCAAGACCAATGAAAAGAATATTTTGTCCATCCATTAATCAATCTGTCACAAACTTCTCATTAAATCATTTACGAAAATTCCAAAGCCTCCAGTTTCTTCCTTTGGCCATATCTATATCAGTTCATAAGTGGTTTGGAGATCTCTGGGAATCAATTTTACGTGCTGTACCCAAAAAAAAGACATCACATTCAAAGAAAAGGTCTCGTCAGAGGGCTGGTAAAGCATTAAAAGACGTCACAGCCTTAAATAAATGCTCTGGATGTGGTCATGTTAAAAGATCTCACTTTCTATGTCCTTACTGTGTGAAAGGTAATCATAATCTTGTGCTTTTTATAAAAATGAATCGTAAATGCGACAACTTACGACTTTGAAATCGTTTTATATATGTAAAGTTTCATATTGCTAACATAAGAACTTTTGTAGAAATTAAAGATCTTTGGAAAAAAGGAAATGCAGAGAGCTTAAGTCAGTAAGCCAATTGATCCATAATTTTTTTTGTTTAATTATGGATTGGAGAATGATGATCTTTTGGACTTTGAAGTATGATATTGCGTAACCTTGGTGATAGGCGTTGATGGTAACAAAAAAGGGCGGGAATGTGGGTATCTTTAAGTTTCACTTACATTATATGACGAGTTGACCGCAATGTATAGGCATTGAATTATAAACTAGTGACAACATTTATTCTTCTTTAACTTTTAACGAGAAATTTGTGTTAAATGATCTTGTATTTTAGTCCAGGGCTATCAGTATCATACAAGCCACTTTAGTGATTTGCTGTTTTGATCTAATTAAAAGTGAA
Source organism: Erysiphe pulchra (assembly GCA_002918395.1). NCBI lineage: Eukaryota > Fungi > Ascomycota > Leotiomycetes > Helotiales > Erysiphaceae > Erysiphe > Erysiphe pulchra. The sequence goes on along the minus strand of PEDP01001222.1, from coordinate 9,443 downwards.
AACCTTTTATCTTCCCTAGCCGTTCATAACACTTACAAATTAAATGACATCAAATTTCTGGTAACTATGGTATCAGTAAATTTTCTTTTAATCATGAATTGTGTTGTTTTTTGACTCGAAACTGACTGCTACCTCCATAAAGTCAAAACAATACCTATCATATCATACTATAGATGACGGTCAGCAACTTCCCAATTCGCCTATATCTACATCTACCTATTAAGCTCCTAGCTAAAAACATTAAGCTCATATTTCTGACATTTTTTCACTTGCTGTAACTCCTAAGTATATCCTATCTTCATCGGGCGCTTCTGAGATCAAAATTTATTCCACGAAATCACCTGAGACCCCACTGTTCCAAACTCTTAGTGGGGCGCATAAGATAGGATGTCATCATATAGCTACATCACGCGACGGAAAACACGCTGTGAGTGCTGGATTCGGAGGGGAGGTGAAGGTATGGAAACTCGTCAATATCGAGGAAAAAGAAGGGAATACTGGTGAAGAATGGTTAGAAGAAGGGTGCATCACCAGTGAAAATAAAGCTGGAGAAATTTGGGCCATTGCTCTAAGTGAAGATGGACAATATTTGGCCAGTACATCTTATGACGGCCGAATCAATGTGTGGGACTTAGTTGCAGAGAGGACGAAGATTCGTGAATTTGAGACGAACGGAAGTTTTGGAATGTGTCTTGACTTAAGTCGAGATGGAAGGTTAACTGCAAGCGGTCATGAAAATGGGACCGTTTATGTCTTCAATAATGAAACAGGAAGAATGATTTATTCACTTCCAGGTAAGGAAGCATAAAAAAAGAAATGGAAGGAAATTTGGTCGCAAAAGTTTATTCAGCTAATAATATTCATAGGTCTGGTGAAACCAGTACGAACAGTTGCATTCTCGCCAGGAGGTAGTCGACTTGCTGCTGCTGGAGATGCCGGTGTCATAGCCCTTTACGATGTCAAACATGGAGAGCAAGTAGCCAATTTCACTGGAAATTCAGCTTGGATTTTTTCATTAGATTGGAGCAAAACGGGGGAGTACCTCTTGAGTGGATCGTCAGATGGCAAGGTCAAAGTTTGGTCAATTGATCAAAGAAGCTGTGTGACCACTCATGGAGAGTCCGGAAAAACTCTATGGTCTGTTAAATGGTTACCTAATTCAGGAAGAAGTGAGAAATTTGTCACAGCTGGTGCAAGTCGAAGTATTAGTCTGTACCGAGAAGCAACGGGGGGTTGATCTTCCCTATGTGTTTTCAATTTTCCCACTCTATTTGAATAAATGATTCTTACAAAAGAGAAGCAAGGCAAAGATTAATCGAAAAATAGCTAAATGCAAACTGGCAAGAAAAGAGGCTCACGTAATCTCAGTTAACTTGACAAGGGCCAATTACCTCTGTTGTATAAAGCTTTGCTTGGATTGTACAATTATAGTTAACGTATCTGAAACAAAACTTGGGCTGTGGATGATGTGTGATTGCAAAGATTAGCAGCTTAGAGTTTATGGGGAAAGCTATCCATTTTTATCGCGCAGCAATTTATCAGAGTTGCTTCTATTTTCTTTAACTAAGGGCAAACTAACTAAACATAAAATTTTGTTTCCATTATTCTAGCTTCAACCCGTCTAATTAGAAGGTCTACTCATATTTTTAATTTGATCTAATTTAGAATGAAGCATGTGTGAGTTTTCCCGTGATTATTGCATAGATTTCGACGTAGGATACTCTGGAGAAATTGTAAACTTAATCTGGCAGGCGACGTAAAATTTTAGCTTTTCATTATTGTACCGTACAGCTACTCATTAAACTTCTTTCCAGTAGTACACTGAGCGTGGGACGTCATTTCTTTTCGTTTCAGATAATCATTTTATTTTAAAGTGGAAATTAGGCGAGATTCGAGATTGGGAGCTAGGTTGTGAGCACGATCTGCGTTTAGATGCGAACGGAACGACATAGTGATTTAGCGGTGGGACCAGGGAGGGAGGTTGACTATTTGGTTTGTAGGCTATGAAACAACAACAACATTTTTTCTTCTGTGATTAACTTCAGCTATCATCCACCATTTGCGACAACTTGCATCCATTCTTTTCGCTTTTTTTGGGAAAGTCTCAAATTTACACTCCTTTACACGTATTATTGGCATTTTATTCATTTGTCTTATTGTAATTATTTTCGTTCCCGATTCAAATGATGCATCTTTCTCAACTCAAGTCTTTTTCTTTTTTCATAAACGCAATGATTGTGATGATTTTGCTCTTGTTAGCTGTAGAAGCCTCTGCTCCTCCAGCATGTCTTATCGGTGCAATGAGGTGAGATAAATCCTAGTTACTTCTTCTGTTGTATAGTTTGAAGTACTAGTCACTCCCTACTTTGATACAACATCCCAAATTCGTATCTCAGAGTTTAATAATTCGTATGAGCAGTTCTTTCCCAAATCCAGCAGACATCAAGTCAATCTGTGGCAAATTTCAGCAAGAAGTTACTTCTAAAATCGCCCAGTCATGCGCTGGCACTACTGGACATTCCGCTGCTCTGAATACTTATGTTGATACATGCTACTCAGAGGCAAACATTAAAGTTGGTATGTCTACAAAACTAGATTGTCGCTACTTGTACCTTTGGAGTTAAGAGAAGACTAATTAAATATGAATAGCCATTAATAACACTACGACTCCCAAGGCGAACCCAACTTCGAATACAGGCGTTGCACTTCCTTCTTCTACTTCGTAAGTAGTATTGGCCAATTTCACCTCGTAAAGAGCTCATCCAGAATGTAATGCTAATTCCACAACTAGTAGCCCTTCTTCTGGACCCTTTAACCCAAAGTCTCCCGATAATACTATGGTAAAGCAACCGTCACCAGTTCCTACTACTTCCGTTAGTGGCGCCAACCTGAACTATCCATTGTCTGTAGTGACAGTATTGATTGCCGGTATCCTCGCACAAACTCTGCTGTAAACGAATTGTGCCATTCGTAACACAACATCAAAGGGAAATATTTATTTTTATCTTTCAACACTTGATCTACATCTTTGGGATGAGTAAAACTAAAGGACATTAATTTACTTGCGTAGATGAAGAGATCTACTTGATTTACTAAATACCCAGAGATACCTATAATAGTGCTAGCTCAACATAAATATCCCTGATTCTAACTTTAAGCTTTCCAAGCACAAACTTTTACCACTTGTTAATCCTCTCTTGTTAAAGCCCTTTTCGTTTGTCTGGAAAATATCTGGCTCAAAATCTTCAATTTACACTCAAAACTGTACTATTGAGCTTTTCTATTCATAAGTGGACCATGTATGCAGATACCGCCAATTATATTGAAACAAAGTAATTGACTTTAGACTAAATTGCAACTCAATATATTTTTATTGGCCAATTTATTCCAGAGTAAGAATCCGTTCAGCACCATTAAAATTCACGACGTCTGAAGGAAGTGAAGCATCTCAAACCACGTCTCAAAAAACACATTCAATCTTTGACACCAATTAGCGATTGTGACTTAACAATCTACTAATTAGAATTAAAAATTTGAAATTTGCAAGGTCCGTTAGCGCGGATTCTCATTCGCCGAGAGCCGCGCTAAAATTCGCAGATTATGATTACATTGGCAGATAAAATGACGGTATAAGGTTTCAGGTTTCGCTTACTAGAGCTCCCATCAACATTTTTCGGTCGACGCGACATAGAACATGATGCGACGGGCGATAAAATCAATGAAAAGGACACCGTTGACAAGATATCTCCAGCCGCTCACTCCAGTGTAAATTTTGATTGTTTCGAAGCATTTCGAGAGGGCGACGAATTTCTCATAGGCTGGATGTCGACAGGTCTAAAAGTCATAGTGGGGGAAGGAAAAGCAAACCATTTGCTACCGAAAATCGATGCAGTCCGCGACATTCAAAGCATTATTCCCACATTAACAGGAAAACACCACAATTTGCTCAACTTTCGACCATTTTCGACCATTTCTAAGCTCTCTTTACGCTCCATCCAACAGGTCACGGAACAAGCTTTTCTAGTTTGGTAACCTTAAGCCAGGCAGGTATGGACTAGATCATTATCTCAAACGGGATGCCGGACACCGAATGGATAGATATTGAAAACACATGATCTCATAATGTACTTCAGTTCTAATACATCGCTATCTAATTTATAAAACTGGCCGGTATGTATTAATCGTGACTCGAAAGCCATGGGCTAGGGAAACACTTACTAGGAAAACTCTTTGGAAAAGCAAAACCACCAGAAATTCCTCGGCTATTTTATCTATAGTCCTACTTTGATTAGCGATCGCTATTTCCCTTAATTTAAGCATCTAAGGGTTTATTCAATCATTTCTAGAAAGTCTAACTTGTCCTTGTCCCTTGGAGCCAACAGTTTATTTACATCGAACTGTTTGTAATGGAATGTACAGAGCCCTTCGCTCTTACTTTCTAGTGAAGTTATGGGTGTACTTCGCAGAGAGTATTGTCATTCAAAAATGAAGCCGGGAGTTTTTTATAGTTAAAAAGTTCCTAGGCACCACTACATGAATGTGCAGGGTAAAATTGGACAACCAAATTTTGGAGTGCTTTATGGGCTCGAGGCTAGGGAAGATAAAAATTTTCTTTACACTAGATAATTAGTTTTATAATTCGTTGTTGTATTTGTAATGCTAAATACTGAATAGCATGTCTTTCGTATATCTCAAAAACGTTGTTTTTTTGGCTCCGTAAAGAGTCATCTCATCCAAAGTAATATGTCTTACCACTTTTTTGACTACTTATATTACAAAAGAAAATTTTTCCCGTAACTATTTGTCTTTGTCCGTTTATCAATGGGAAAAGGTACATTCTCTCGGAAAATGGGTTTGGACTAAAACTAGCCGAATGGGGTAATTTACAACGAACTAGCGGTCAGGATTAATTTTAGAGTTAGACAGGGATCAAAATTCTATTCATCAATGAAATTCGACCTTTATACTCATATAAGCTAATGAAATATTATATATGGGAATATCCTCAAGATTTATACCTAAAACGATGTAACTAGAGACTTTAGGCTCTGTCAAAGGATGTAAGACTTTATCAATCAACAAAGGAGATATGTCGAAAATTTTTCACCTTCCTAGAAGTATAATGAAATACACCGCGAGTGAGTTCGTCAAAACAACAAAGAACTGGAAAAAGAAATGTAAATCTTCTTTGGTTCTATGCCTTTTAATAAGAAGGATATAGAATATAACAATATAAGATATGCAAACTCTCATGATCTAAAATGAGTAGGAATCATATTAAACTACACAAAAATCGATGGATAGCTTTCCATCTTAAAAATCTAACTCTTGAGGTTTCCTATCATAGCACAGCGAAATGAAATCCAAAAAGATAATTTTGAATTCAAGATTAGACTGGGAGCCTTGGATTGAAACTATCGAAGCATGTGCGACCGAACGCGATGTTTGGAGATTTATTGATCCAAGTACAAAAAAATCAATACTCCCCGCTCTTACAAAACCCATCAAGCCGAAATCCTCTGATGTCAAAGCTAAAATCAAAGAAGGGGAACGTGTGTTTTACTCCATGCTAACAGATGAAGAAAAGATTATGTTCCATGAATCGATGAGGGAATATACGTCCAAGAAAGAAATCTTCAAAGATCAAGAGTCTACGCTGGAAGAGTTGAGATCTGTAATTCTTCATTCCATTCATCCAAAATTACTTTGTCATGTACGCGAGTGTGACACAGTCTATCAAATGCTAGTGAATCTTTCCAATCGGTTCAAATCAAATGTTTACAATTTCAAAAAAGAGGAATCAAAAATTTTGTTTGATGAAAACGACGCTTCAGACGAAAATTCCAGTGAAAATTCTGTTATGACTTTGGAATTGCTAAAAAGGTGTAAATTTGAAACTACAGAGATTGAGATTCTTCCGAAGCTCTCTAATATAAAGGATTGTCATGTTTATGATTATTGCCAGAAAAAAATTGCTATAACGTATCCAGATGGAACAATTAGTCAATCTTTAAAAATAAGTGATGTGGCTCTGTATAAAGAGACTTTTGTACATTATGGAAAGACAGTAGTATTTCTAGGTATCCCCCAGGTCTTTACCAAAGCTCTACAAAAACACTTAAAATTGATTATTAAGAACACTCTTTTCGAAGACAAGGGAGTCGAGTCAGATAAGAAATATTGGTGGACACGTGTTAAATTCTCTGACAACCTCCTAGAAAGCAAATGTATACATGCCTTCCGAGAAGACAATGATAAGGGTTTGATTGAAGAGGAATTCTCCTCATTTGATGAGCTATTCAAGGACACTGACTCCTCGGTATTAGCAAACATAGAATGCAGCATAAGAATGAACACAAAAATTCCGGTAGAAAGAAAAGGCTCCGAAAGTCCTGAAGATCAATGGAGAATGGGTTTATTAGCATCTAATATCACTGTAACCGACATTATAGATGTACAAAAGCCAGCTTTGTACCAGTCAATTAAAAGTAAAATAGGCCCAAGGGATATCGCTTCATCTGCTTTAGTCAAGCGTCTTGCCATTAGAAGAAAAAACTTAAATTCATCTTGAAAAAATATACCAGCTCTTATCAACTTTCAACTTAACAAATAAATTGGTTTTTGCACACTACCATACCTTCCATATCCTACTGAAATTACATTACGTAGATGAAAAATTAATGAATTTTCCAAAACTAGCAGCCAACTCAGAGTCTGGATGGTTGATACTAATTTAGATGGTCATCCATCTAGTTCATCTCCTCGTCACCGAGATTGTAGAAATCTGGCCTGCGTCAGCTTTACATGACAATAAAAATCTCAAATTGGTCTTCGTAATTTTATTTGTGTCCATATTTCGAAAAACATTATTTTGTACCAAAAATCTTATTGATAAAGTGTAACGCTAAAAGTTAAGGACCTTTAATCGTTAGCCTAGATGTTGGGCTTAGGAAAGGTGAAAATTTCAATGCTGAAATAGTTTTGACTAATTGAGACCAAGCTCATCAAGCTGTTAGCTGTTAAAATTGGATTAGATAGTAAGTGGGTGCGTATTACCCATTGGGGTCTCAAACCCATCTCATCTCTAGCAATTCTATATTAAATATTTAAAAATAAGTCTCTCGGGTGTTTGTTTATGCCAAATTGACTTTTTCAGGCTCGTATCCCCTCTACAAAGCTATCTGCTCGATTTATTCCAAAAGTGGTACATTTCTGGATTTGCAGATCATGACTTTCATTTTTTACACAACACTAACAATATGTGATAATCACTGGGTTCCTGGGCTCTTTAAAAGGCACCTCTATTTCAGTCATCTTTTATCATTTGGCCTAAAATCTGTTCTTGGAGTTGCTCAATGGATTTTGCGCTGCTATGTACATTAGAAACAATACAGAATATTCCTCAAGTACCTTCAGGTGTGCTGCTGAAGGAAGTAAATTTCTTAAATGAGATTCGCCCAAAACACGCTTTGACTCCCCCAGCATCTTAGGCTCTACTATATTATATCCTTACGACATTCCAAAGGTATATATTTACTGTTTGTTTTTGAGTCCTTGAACAAAAAACTTTCTTACACTTACAGTGTTTCTAGGGCGTCTCCATATTTCAGATAGTGTAGACGACGATGACGATAAGGCAATCCAATCTGTCTTAGCGTCTTTTGTCCGGAACACAATTAAAAAGCACAGGGCATATCCCTGCACATGTCGATGAACAAAGATGATTAGTTGGGACACCTACCAAAAACAAGGGGACACCCCTCTGTCGTTAGATAAGTGATTATTAATCATCGCTACGCTCCCAAATGACCTATGACCTAGTCTTATGTTTCAGAACATATTGAGAGAACTTAGATAGTTGGAGGACAATAAAGAATTTACGTGATAGTCTCAAAGCTCAATTACTCACTTCATTGAAATTAATTCTGCATCAAGATATTGTCGACTTACAACCTCAATTACATATGGCATATTCCATAATCGGATTTATCGAAACTTATCATAATGGATACAATGGACATAGTCCAAAACACCCAAGCTCACCCGGCGGACGCGAGCCCACCAAATCTAATAATTCCCACAACTACCCTTTCCCCTTCCCCTACCGCGCCACCACCGCCTTTACAAACCCAGAGTAGATTGAATGATCCAGTAACGAATAGGCGAATCCTCGAGCCAGTTCTTCCATCAAAGCGAGCAGCCCCAGATGCTGTAGACTTAGCTACGTCGAATCAAGCTATTGAAGTTGACCAAGCCCAACAATACCTCCCTCGGGAAATTGCGGAAATTTTTGCTGCCAGAAAACGTCAAGAACATGCATGGCATATTCGATTGATAGTGTGTACAAGCTTTTTTAGCTGTATTGATAGTACTGTTGCTAGCTTTCAAGAGGGTGAAGAAAGAGAGATGGCGAAGTCCGTCCAGGCTTACCTCCGAAATGCAATATCAAAATTTGCGATTTCAGATGAAATTCCATCTGTACCCAAAATCCTACCCGAGACTAACACTATATTGGTGCCCGGTAATTCGAAAATAGATATACCAAAGAAGCCAAGTATGCTAGCTACTCCGCTGGTTGCTCTTCAAGAGAAATTAGTACACACTCCAGAAACCCTAGTCCTTAACTCTACAAAAGGCAATTTGAGAAATGAAAGTTCTTGGTCAACTGTAGTTTGTAATGGACATAAAAAGACTCGTGCCACTTTGCCAACGGCTATACATACATTACCTTCTACACAACCTAAGAAACCTACGGCTCAGCAAGCTTTTAAGCTTGCTCAAAACACTAATAAAAATAGAAAACAGCCTAAACAAAGCTCTCAGGATAAGAGGCCATTCATTCGCCTCCCGGAGAATCATGAATGGCGTAAACTGTCCCCCGCTGGTATACGTGAGATAGTAGTTAAAGAACTATCTATTTCACCAACTTCCATTGGTTTAATCAAACCCGTCCGGACTGGATTTGCACTTAGCCCCTGCAGTAATGAAGCACATGATGAGCTTCTTAAGGCAGCAGTGAGACATTATTCTTTTGACGCCAAACTAGAACCTGCTTCGAATTGGTTACCAGTAATTATACCCACCGTTCCCAAATGCATAGATATCTTAGCAGGCGAAAAAGAAGTCACTAAAGAAATGTTATTCGATGAGGTTGAGAGAGTAACATCGTTACGCCATGCCTCTCTTAGGCTATATGGCCGTAACGCACCTGAAGCTCCTCACCGTACATGGATGGCGTTTTTCACTAAGGCATTCAGACTTGGATTTCGTGTATTTGATGAGTCTGGATTTATGAGGACTTTTAAAAGACAGCAGCCTTTAGACTTTTGCAAACCATGTAATGATCACCATTCCCCTAAAAATTGTTCAAGAGCGCCTTCTTGTGGAAATTGTGGGTCAAATATGCACTCTGAAGATCTATGTATGGCTCTCACTAAGTGCAA
>PEDP01001221.1:0-12848 GCA_002918395.1 Erysiphe pulchra | reverse complement strand
GCATCCGTATTTTTCATATGCGGATAATTTTGTACACTTCACTAGGTATGTTCAAATCAAGCTTGAATTATATCTTCATTAAACCTTCATTCAACAAATCCTATCCTCAAACCCTACAAACAAACTCATGTACGGGGTAGAGGTTGACAGTTTGTTGATAATTGGAGCCCCATCGAGTCGATCACAAGCTAAGATTAGGATTTCATAGCTTTTCTCCTCTCTCGATCCTGCTGAGAGACATTTCTCTGATTATTTGCTCCGAAGATTTGGTTTTGCCTCTTGCTATTCCCAATTTCCCTATAACAGAGACTTTCTCCATCCCCGAAACCAGTGAAGTTAGAGTTAGAGTTAATATTATTGAATATGATGTCTTTCAGACAGTTTTATTCCCAGTAATCCAATGCCTTTGAACTGCACTCAGGCTTACGAAAGCTAATCTTACAATACTGGAAACAAAGCCAACTCATGCTTTTATGACCGGATGTCTTGAAAGTGATTTCGGTAGTGAAGTCCTTGTTACGTTTGACACAGTTATTCTATGTTGGTTTTTCCCTCATAACTGATAACTATACGTTATCTTCTTGTCAGGATTCGTAGACATCATGGATCTTTGTTCCTGACCTACGGGATTTTCACCATTCTGCCTCATTGGCCTACACACTTCCTGATGATTTTTATTAGGAACTGATTGTGGTCCAATGTTTTTTATAAATTCTCGCAGTTATTGATCTGATGGATTTATTCCACATTCTCATACTTGTACTTGTCTACTTGCTCTATCTGCTTTACACCAGCCAACACTTGCTGGGTTTTTTCAAACGCACTTCTTAGGCTGTTTAGTATTAGAATTTTCAATATAATTCTTTTCAAACTCTAATCATGCAGCCTCCGAATAAATGCCTTTATAATCATCTCGAAAGAGAATCGGTTGTGAGGGGTTCAACGAAGAAAAGACACCTGCCTTCGCATCCCTTGTGTGACTACGAGGTTTTTCAAGATTTAACGATATCGAGATTTAAGAGGCGAGAAATAAGTTAGATCTAAGGGCTGAAGAATATGAGGTGTATAAGGTGGTTCAAAGGCAACGTGTACTCCATTATGCTTGCACTCCCATGGGAAGTCAACTTTCTCATAACTTCCATGCCCATCTAGAAGAAACAATCACCATGGCGATGGCACAGAACGTCTTGCGACCAATTGGCAAATCACATACAAATTGGTTAAAGTGTAGAACTTAGGCGAAAGTGGTCGGCAGGCGGCTGATTGGACTCGTGGTACCTAGAATTTGATGTAACAACCACGTCAATGCAGTATGACCGTTTTTTGCCTCGTTTGAGCTTCACCCTCGCCTAGACTATTGGCCGGAATCTCAATAATCATGATCCTTTTCAAAACTGGCAGACTATCAGGGTTTGTGGAGCGTGACAATAATTCCCATTGTTCTGGGATATACCAGTTAATAAATAGTTAGGCCCATGGACGAAATAATTTCGGGAATAACACCAAGCATACGCTTTGTTAATGAAATTATGATGAATCTGCCGACTTTTTTAGTACGTTCTACTCTATTGGAATTATTGGGTCCATATTGCAATGCCGGAAAAAATATCCAAAGTACAGTGACTCGCTCAGTTACAGTCGCTGTCTCAAGTCTTCCGAGGTCCGCAAATTTAGAATATGAGACACATTGGCACTGACAGTATCTATGATTACCGTCTATTGAGTTAGAAGTTTTGAATTCGAGTTTTCCTTACGCCAAGATATTTTATCTGTTGACATGCGAGATTGAACTTTATTCAAAGTTATCAAACTCCCCTCCTTTACATTCGAAAATCTTTGAGATGTAGAGATCTTCAAGATTTTGGAAGAAAGAGGGCAGAAGAGACGATTGATCAGTTAGGATACCGGTTTGGGAGCCTAACGTTTTTCTTAACGTTAATGGAAGGCCCATGGAGACAAAGTTAATCTCTAGGAAAAATTTTATTCGGAAGAATATTAGATACACCAAGCCAATACGCTAGTATCGTTCAACTTCATTGAACGACATCATTCGGTTCTCTCCTCCTAGAACATGCTATATTCTATGCTTTGGTTGTAAATACATAAACTTTTTAAAACCTTGAAGGAAAAAAATCAAGTCACCGGTGTTTACGAGCCCACATTGGTCATGTTTGTATGCCATAGCAGTAGGTATTACAGGCGATAAAACACTATTAATATAACTTACATAAATATGATGGGATCTCTACTACCCTCACAGATGTAATTGGAGATTTCAACGGATTTTCGAAGCTCTTGGATTTGCAGATATCATAGATTCCACGTGTTTCTTTGTCTTGCCTTAACTATTGGATTAATGTATTGATTAAAATCAATCGAATAAGATTTTAGTTGAAACCTTCAGGTGTAATTTGTGTTTAATCCAGCAATAAAAGAAAAACAAAGCTTGAAAATAATGCTCTTTATTAATTAATGTATCATCTGACAAACAAAAGCTTGAATAACCTAGTCTCTTTATAGTTGGTGAACGAGTTCTGAATCGTTCATACCAAGTTCATCCATTAGTTTTGTCCGCAGCTCTTAGCAGCCTCATATTCTTTTAGTGTCTGTTTTGGCACTCCAGTCAATCAGAGTGATATCCCTTTTTTAAGCCCTTTCTTTGTTCACCGTCACTATCTGATACCTTAAAGGAGACAGTAGATTAAGCCAGAAAATCTCTGCAGGTTTACCAACGGTATAGATAAAAGTAAAGGGCAGAGAACACCACTCCGGGAATATTTTCATTAATGGCTTGCCTTGAACAATTTGGGGTTTTTATTGAATAGGCACTTCTTCCTATCAACACAGAAGTTGTAACAGATCTCAAGTGAATTTTTCAATAGGCATGAAAAATTTATCCATCTACGCCTCCAAATTTATTGTTTATCTTAGAAATCGTAATCCAGAGTATAGTGTCATCTTGCCTGTGAAGTGCGCCAAGGACTTGATTAACTTCAACTTATAATACCATAAGGATACAGCTTTTTCTCATAATTTATCATCCTGGTATTGCCGAGAGCCAAAACTTCACTAAATTTGGCAGTCAAAATAATTTCATCGCAGATTTGCGCGCCATTAGCGATCAGCTTTTTAACTGCTTGATTTACGGCTTGACGATCTAGTCGCCGGTTTACCAAATAGATCATAGACTGATATGTATCTTCCAACAGTTTTTGAAGCATTAATATTGGATATTATACAGGTTTTCAAACGGCGCAGCCTCAAAAGGAGACGCTAAATGTACAACTGTAGGTCCCAAACACATCATTTTGAAGGGTTAGTAGCGGCAAATAGGTTTTTTAAAACTTTCATAGCAAGGCGTTTCGTTATATATAAAGGATTTATCGATATAATTTAATATAAAGGATTTTGTTGTAGATGGAGAATTTAGGTACTTGAAGTAACAAGATAATAAAATATTTCTTTATAGTCATTTAGCGCGGCCGGCCATTTCAAAGTATAATGTTTGGCAACGCTGGATAAGCTAATATATTTTAAGCCAATCAAAAAATAGTATTTCGATAGGGGTAGGGCTTACTGACGCACTGATTGGTCTCAAAGGCCTGGGCAATAATTTTGTGGCCAATAAAGTCTACGATAAACTTTAACTATTCACGAAGCCATTAATTAATATTCACTATACGAATCTCAAGACACTAGCAGGGAATAATTGTATTTAAATTTTTGTTGCAAAATTTATGGACATGGTGTTTAACCGCGCTAGGCCTGGACCGAAGGATGAGGATTTTGTAAAGACTAGAGATATCAAGATGTTACTACATTATATCAAAGTTATACAATTATAATTTACCCTGTTTAATTATATTTCCCGGTCATCTTCTTTTATTAGTCCATTCTAGTTATTTTTTCCTTTATAACGAAATATTCTCTCGTTTCCCTTTCGACGAATGGCTATAGCAGTAAGGTGGAAAGAGTAACTCAAGTAGCAGCTAGTATGGGGTATGGGGAGGAATTTTTGAAAAATGGAGTGGTAAAAGTTACACATTATTCATCTTGGAGTGCTGCACTTCACAGCAAATATCCCGTAGAGTTTGTTGTAAATGAGCCATCTAATTCAAATGTTTTATGGATTATTGATCGAAAAGGAGACATTGCCTTGAGGGATATGAAGAATCTCATAAATACCTTGGCAACTCCCCCCACTGTAATTGACAAAAAAGAGAAAAGTAGATTACTGCAGAAAAGAAGAAAGGCAGCAAGAGCAGAAAGAGCAGAAAGAGCAAAACAAGTAGCTAAAGGAACAGATGAATATGGAGTTAGAAAAATAGCAAAAAAGGCAAGATTAGCAGCAAGACCACCAGCACCATATCGGACTAAAAGCGAAATCTCGGCATTACTTGAGAAAAAGTTGTGTATACGATGCAAAGGAAAAAATCATAAGAGCAAAAATTGTCGAAAGTTTCGTCACACGGAACGACCAGATCATTTAAATGTTATTCAAGACCCAAGCCCTAATATGGGTGAAATCACCTCCACTTTCTCTAAAGTCGGCTTTGATCAGGATTATATCCTGGAGCCAATCCCAAAGAATGATGATACAGTACAGCACCCGGGAAAAGCTCAAGGAAAAAGAAATATGCAGCGATTGTATAACGTTCAGGATCCCGTGCCAACGTCTATAACCTCGACTCAAAAAAATCATGAGAATGGCTCTAATTATTATCTTCGTTCACAGAAAAGATTTAAAGCCGAAGAAAAGATCTTACCTGATGTTCCTGTAGAAAAAATACCACAGATATCAAAAAAAAAAGCGTATCAGCACGCAAGAAAAATAATGAAGGCTGTTCCAGATGCGTTGACTGAAGAATCTGACATGCCTAAGAATGGACATGAGCAGTTTCATGTCAAGCAGCTAAAGAGTGTTTACCACGACCCATTTTCAATGGATCAGTTACAAAAAAAAGAGCAAAATTTGCCGGTGTTAGATGATACTGACGAGTCTGAGTATGAGATAGAGGTTATTCTTCAAGCAAGAACAATTAAGGACAGCTGTAAGTCATACCGGCAAGCATTGGTAAAATGGCTAGGATGGGATGAGCCAACATGGGAACCAATTGAAATGATAAGTGAAACAAAAGCTCTTGACAACTTTGAAGCTACATATGGATTAATTGATTTTAATGATGGGCCTGCTAAAGAGAGCGTCAAGACGATTTTAGATATTGCTAAAAGCAAAACCGTTCAGAAATCTTCATCAAGAAAACACAAGAAAAAAAGAGCTCGAAAGGAGGGACAGAAAATATGACAACTCTTAAGTTATGCTTCGAAGCATCATCTATCTTACACTAATAAATGACACCAAGATATAAGCAAGTACATAATTGAGAGGGAAAATGATAGCAAAGAGTCGGATAAGGGAACATTGCCCATTCCCATTTAAGTTTTTGGCACGCTAAAATGAGTTAGTTGAACATACTAAATTAAAAGTCGACTTTTTCCAGCCCAAGTAGTATTTTTCCAACTAGACAGCAATGGTACCGTCTTGCAAAATTTAATACCTACCATTGTCATTACTACCAAAGCCCATTGACCTTAATGCTTCTAAAAATATTCATGTCGATCCGGATTAAGTGTAGGAATTAGAGTATATCTTAGAAGGAGATGATTTGTTTTAGCAGGGATGTTTCACGCTAAATTACTTCACGATTCTTAGAAGTATTACTACAGTATGTCATGAGGAGATTGGAGTAAAGCTCGAGCGTGTGTATCCTTAAGCTAGAATGAGAGAAAAATTCTAATCCAGTATAAAAATTAAACTGTGACTTGGCGTAAGAATTAATTTAATTCTTAACGAAGAAAATGAAATTTCTTCAAGAGAGAGATTTTCTGTTTGAATGAGCTTCTAGGAAGCTACATATAGAGACTGTGAGCTTTTGGGTGTGCTAAAGAATATTTTTATTTCTTCTTAAATTGTCCGAGAGTTAGGTGGAACTGCATGTACTTGTGAAAATTATAGTATAAGTTCTAGGTTGCATGAGCTGAGGCTATTAGCCCGCCGGCCTGCTCGAGTTACTCGTTCTGATATCCCTTTTCCTTTTCTTGTGATATACATTGATGAAGCGCTCCTTAACAGGGGCAGCGTCATCGAGTACACAGAGATCCCTAATTTGGTTCCCATATTTTGACTTGACTACCGAAAAGAGAGCAAGGTCCAAGAGTTGTAGACAGTGGGGGAAGTTGCCAAAGATTTTATGAGATCCTTCATATCCCTCAAGGCAACACCTCCTTCCCGATCAATAATTCATGACAAATTTGAATCAGATGGCTCATTTACAACAGAATCTGTGGGATATGTGCTGCGAGGTGTTACTTGTAAATTGGTGCACACGCCCCAGGCAATACTTTTTTCGACAAATTTCTAGATTTTTTTAGTCTTTACATCAAAGTGAATAGGACTTTGAAAACCTAAACAGGCTGCAACATTCTGGTATGATGACGTTTAAGGGTTTCTAGGACAGCTAGGACTATTTTCAATGTTCTCATACATTTGTTTGTATGTAAGTAATAAACAAAAGAATTTAATTGTGGTCCTCTAAGTCGACGACTTTCAAGTTACGGAACCTGATCAAAGTAAAATAGGAAAATAAATGCATAATGAGTATAAACTGGAAATCATCAGGACTAATCTCTTTCTGGGGATTAATATAACCAATCCAGACAAAAGTACACTAAAACTTTCACAGGGACAGTATAAACGCAAGCTATTAGAGGGAAACGTATTCAAAGAATGTAAAACCTTTGAGATCACTACACAATTAAGGAGGGATCCAGATGAGGGGATACCATTTATGGCGTCAAATACTAATTCCTCGGCCGTTTGCCCCAACTTACGATAAAGAAGAATTAATGTAAGATGCTAGGGTCCATGATATGTATCCACAGAAAATTCTTTTTACATATAATCTTTAGGCTTCGCAAAATTACGTAAATTCATAGAGAATTACAGTAATTTTCAATTTATATGATTTTAGTGACTTACAAAATACGATAGGGGTTTAGTGCTTAAGCCCTGAGGCTTTCACTGTTGCTGGGGAGATGGATGAGATCTGTGATAAGACTTTTTTGAATAAACACAAATGGCAATTACCCCAATTCTTCATATGATCTGTTCAACTTAACTAATTCAAGAAATTACTAGTTTTAAGCTATTCAAATTAATATCTACATTAAATATTTCAAGTTCAGCAAAATGGCTAATTGCAAGTTTATCTCTCTCGTATACTACATCTATCAAAACTCATTACCTATTAAGTGAAAATTGACCATCAATATAGTGTGCAATTGTCTTAACGCTTACTAGGTGAAGAGAATTTCCAGTAATGGAAATATGATATCGAGAACATTGCTCGTGTTCATGGCCATCAAAATTTTATCATCCGAAAGCGCCTGCATCATTAAATGTTGTAGATGAATTTGATGAAGACGCATTCCTGAAGTAATTAAGGAATATGATGCATGGGAAAGGAGCGACAGCAAAATGAAGCTATGCATATCAAACAAAGTTTCGTCCAATATAGCTGCTTAACTGAATCGTTTAAAGAAGGCGAAAAATATGTGGGAAACATTGGCTAACCAGTACGAAAGTTCTGGAATTGCACTCAATCAGCAAGCCATCGCAAAGTACATTAAATTGGATTACAAAGAATACGAATCTATCGATGACTTTTTTTAGCATTCCAAAAGTCTGTCGACATGCTCAACACGTTAGAGATTTTTCCGCCTGAGTCTTGGCACCCGCTAATATTCTTAGAAGCAGTGAAAGATTCGCTCCCCGCATGGGCAGAGAGGCAGAGATCTGTATGTAGAGAGCGAGATAATATTACACTATCAGAATTGAAACATGAACTCAAGGATGAGGCGAGGGAAGATCCAAAAACCAGCGTCAATCAAATGGCTTTATTGAGAAATCAAAAAAATTTTACTCACGGTTCTGGTTCAGGAAGCCATGGAAAAGGTAATCTCAGGCCAAAACTTTTTAATTGCAAGATCTGTGGAAATCCTAAAGCTAGACATGCCATAGAAAAATGTTTCGAAGACCCAAAAAATAAGGAACTTCTTAAGTAATGGGAACGGAAGAATAACAAAAAGTGGAGAAATTTTAGGGATATATCCAAAGAAAACAAGGATTCGAGTGATAAAAGAAAAAATTGACATCGCTAATAATAGTGATACTCCTCGATTCGGAGGACTGGCTTATATGAAAGGTTTTTTTTCAAAAAGCTTGGAATGCTGGATTCTTAACACAGGCGCCTCTTCACACATTGATAACTCCGTAGGTTAGTTTAACTGCTACAAAAGTATATAATCTTCTTCTAATCGCTACTGCAAATGGACCTATTCGACAACGAGGGTTAGATACTGTTACGCTGCAGTGTAAGCTGTCAAATGGAATGAATATTCCGTTTGAATTAAGAAATGTGTTATACCTCCCGTAAAAGCCAATAAATTTATTCAGTGACGAGAAATTACTGAATATAGGAGAGTAAATAAAAGACAGTAAGATTTATGGGCCTGATAGTATCAAATTTGCTACATACGACAGTTCGCTCCACATTGTTAAGTCAATTGTGACAGTTGCTATGCCAGCCACGCTACAAGTTAAGAATCTCACTCTTGATCTTTGGCACCGTAGGCTTGGTCATGTGAGCTTAAGAAATATCAAAGAAACAGAGAAATTAACAACTGGGATTTCTTATAATCAGACTAAACGTGACAAAGTTGGAAAGATTTTAAAACACAAAGCTCGTTGGGTAGTTCGAGGGTTTGAGCAATAGTACGGACAAGATTTCACACAGATTTATGCTGGGGTCTGCTGTAACACCTCCTGGAAAATTTTCATCGCCTTGGCAACTAAATTTGACCTAGAAATAGAGTAAATGGATGCTGTGACCGTTTTTTCTCAATAGTGATGCAGATGATGACATTTATGTCGAAATTCCACCTGGATGGAGAGAGCCAGGAATTAAAACCACACAATCATTTTTATGTAAGCTACAAAGGGCCCTATATGACCTTAAACAGGCAACTAATCAACTGTCTGAAGGAAAATCTTGCCTGCAAATTCAACTTGAGGATCTCGGGCAAGCTAGTTATTTTCTAAATGTTCTTATAATTAGAGAACGACCGCTACAAAAATTACGTTTAACCTAGGACGCATATACATTTCATATTCTTGAAAATTTCGATCTTCATAATTTTAGATCAATTGATACGCCTATAGCTGCTGATTTTGATTTATTTATGGTTCCATATGATGGAAAAGGCTCAGTAAATGAAATAAAAGAATATCAGTCAAAGATTTGTTCTCTGCTATATTTGGCAATCTATACTCGACCAGAAATAGCCTTTGCATGTATACCTGACAAACCCTTCTCCACAGCATATGAAAGGTGTGAATAGAATCCACCGATATTTGAAAGGCACTGTTAACCTTGGTATTATGTATGATGGAAATCATCCGAACCAAGAAACTTCTGATCCAAATGGGATGACGCCCAGCCTGTTTTTTCCCATTCAATTGGCAAAAAAAGTTTGAATAGCCCCTAGCCCCTTTATCCAACCCTCCGCGCAACCACGGCTCAAAACGCCATCAAAAGGGCGCAAGAAGAAGTAGAGGCGGCAATGTTCTAGAGTGGCCCAGATAGTTATAGATCAGAATCATGCCTATTGTCTTAAAGATTGCCTATTTAAATTTGGATTTTAGACAATTGTTGCAGAGTAAAATTAGAATTCCTTGAGCTAAAATATAATCTAAATCTCTTAATTTTGAAATTTATTTTTCCTTGGCCCGATTTTGGGCTGATTCGTTGGGTGGTCCACGGACTCAGTCGGCGTACCGCGTACCGTAATAAGCGGCCCTAAATACTAAATAACAATGAATTTGAATTTAAGGCATGTTTTTTAAATGTTTCACTTTCTCTTACATATCTTAATAATTTTTTTTTTCATTTCCCTAATTTGTCAATTCTTTAGCGATTTGTCAAATTGAAATTTCTGAGATGTCAAAAGGAGGGACTCTAGTCTCATGGAGCACTAGTACAAGTTATTAGATGTTTTGTCTAATTGACGACTTTTCTTTCAATAATTAACCAGATTGACAGTAAGTCGCCACGACTCTTCTTCTTACCAAGGTTATACTCAACATATGAGTGTGCCTCTTTGACCTTGGAATATTCGTAGTCTAAAGTGTAGTAGGTGCTGATCAACCCATACTTGACACAGTCACTCTCGTTGACTTTCTTTCAACCAGATATCTCGCAAGTACGTGTTTTTTGTTTACTAAAACTTTGTGGATGTTGTATGTTTGTTTGTTTACGTTAGTGGATTGCAGACGAAAAAAAAGGTCTCGTTCACAACCAGATCTATTTTGTCACCTTTTCTCTTGCTAAACCTAAGCTCTCTTGACATAAAACATATCTCTAATCTTGAATGTTATTTTTCGAGAATAATCATATCTTTTATGATTATGATATTATCTTTTTTTGTGTGTGTGCAACAATTCTATCAGCTTATTATCCTAGATCTAATTTAACCTACGCACGGAGGGTGACCAAACTTAAAGATAAAATAAATTTGAAAGCTTTCAGTGTAATCACTAGCATATAATAAATCAGTGCTTCCTAATATATGCTACAAAATCAAATTGCAATCCAATTGCTACATTAGTTCTGCCAGTGATGACATAGTCTAACACAAGAATTCATCTTGAAAAGAGCTATAAGCGATCAAATGCCTTATTATTGATATTTTAGCGAGTGCTGTGCTATTTATTACTCCTTAAAAAGTAATAAATAATTCAGTAAATGGGAGCCCGTAAGCTTTTTCATCTTTTTTAAGGAATTGAATGCCATTTGAGTTGCTGCTAAATCGCTCTGTGTAAGAATTCAAATCCACACATTCATTTCCAATTTCTCTTGATAATGTAATAAAGGTGGAGTTTAGCATACATGCCGCTTAAGTCTGTCTGTCTATTTTGGAAACCCCTGCATAAGTTCTATTTTAGTTTCAGTAACTCGATCAACCAGCACTATCTATAAATAAATCCATACAAAACAACAGGGAAAATTAGTATTAGTGACATAGAGATTCATCAAACGTCTGAATCTACCTACGGATGCATTGATAGAAAAGCCTTCTTCTATTGTTAGAAATGTGCCGTTTTTAAACTTGGACTATTAATAAATAATACTGATAAGGGCCAAAAAATTTACCGTAACAAGAAAGAGTCCTGAATAGTTTAGCTCCTCACGCTTCCAATGTCTGAATCATTAGATATCAAAGTTTTCCCAGTTTCTCAGTTCCTCCATCCCAAGTCAACGAACCGGCCCCCAATCTCCGCTTTCCTTCCTAGCCTGCCACTCAGCGTTCAGTAGACGGGTAATTTTATAATGAGGAGCTATCTAGTGAAAATAACGAAGTCCAACCATTCCTGGTTCTGGCTTGCATTACAGTACTGGAGTAGTAATAATTTTTCAAAAAATCACTTGATAGATGTGAAAATTCCGACCTTTGCTTTTGTTTGTGTGATTTGCTCAAAGTAGAAAAACTCCGCCCAATCCATTCATGAATTACATCGGCTTTAAAATTTCGACCAATTGTTTGTGGATATTTAGAAGAGTTATATCATTTATCGTGGTTCACCAGTACCTTGCGCCCTTGGCCCTACCCCACTACTTTCAACATGCAATTAAACAACCAAAGTACCTTCTTATTTTACAAAAGCTCATCGTCTAAGTGATTCAGATAGAATCACTTCTGCTTTTAGAAGTTCTTGAGTTATGACCAGTTTCCCCGCATGTTCCATAGCGCCTTTCGTCCGATTGTCCTGCTTTTTGCGTTCCCCCCAGAGCACCCTCGTCGCGTCGTGATTCCTCCCTCGCGTCTCGTTAGATCCCGAATAATAATCGCTTTATTGGCGTTATAATAGCTATAATTTTACCGTACAGAGTCAAGTAACATGTTAATCGACTATTTTTGAAAATGTAAATAGAATTTCCCAACACATGTGCAAAAATTGCAGCAAAAATTACTATTGTAAGTGCCTTTAGGGTCCAAGATATCAACCTTCATATGATGTAGCAAAGAATTTGATACACATCAAGGATGTAAAGGCAGCTACAGTTTCTCGTCACCCAAGTTTCTGACGAAAAGTATACGTTGGAATATTCTACTAAATTTTAGAATATGAGTTATCTTCATACATAGGATTATTGTGTGCCCCAAGAGTTTAGTTTTGTGGAAGTGTATTGCTTTAATGCTTTTTGCGTAAGGACAGGAATTTGTAATTAAATAACTTGTAATAAAGTCAATTAACAACTACTCTTTTCAAAGAAAGTACATAAAATGTTCGTTATCTTTTTTTCAATGAGGGTCGCAGTAGTGCGCAGCTACTATATTTATTTGAGGCTTGAGACAACTTGATCTAGACGCTAAGTCACCACTGTTTTGGGTATGAAACACTTTTAAGGTATATTGTAATTAATTGTACCCACGACTAAGAAAAAGGATTCTAGGAGATTTTGTGTTTGAGTAGCTCTGTATCCCGCAGTAGATATAGAGTGATAAAAATAAGGAAAAAAACTAGCATCGATATTCATTTATGTATTTGACCTCCACATTTCGCTCGCAATATTATTAGCAGTATACCGCAAAGCTTGGAAAGGAAGTCCCTTCGAATGAATATGTTAAATACTAGTAATGGCCTGCTCCTCGGACACCGAGGAGCGTATTGGGGGCTCGCCGTCAAGCGGGACCTCCGGCCCCGCTTGTGTCGGCGATGTGGTGTTCCG
>PEDP01001220.1:0-12848 GCA_002918395.1 Erysiphe pulchra | reverse complement strand
GTAATTTTCTGGGATTTTGAAAGTATAATTTCACTATTTAGAAAGACATGTTGGGCTTCGAATCTGAATGTTCACAATTAATGAGTTTTTCGTGAGGAATTTGATTACCAATCGTGCATAATGTTCACGTGGATAAAGTCTAAAGTTGAAATACAAAATTAAAATACAGAGTTAAACTAAGTGTCAAAAGAGATATTTGAGGACCCCTAGTATATGTCCTCAGCGTGTTGTGTTGTCGAGGCAGTACAAGTCGCTGTCGAATGTGCACCAAAAGGTTGGTGAGGCTGACGATTCGCTTGTGAATCAATCACGTTATATCAAATTAAATCATTTCAGGCCTAAGGTTGTATAAAATGCCTGAAATGAGTGAGCTTTGCAATTTCAAGTTTGTATATACTAGCAATGGGTGTGATTTTTGTCAAATAAATATCCATTCTGTTAATCGCACAATTGTAAGAGTGCTATGCGATGCGCAGAATACTAGCTCTAAAGAGGCAATAATTGCCACTGGTTGCAAGATGCCGACTGATTGGTCGAAGTGCAATTCTACGTCGATTAGCGCCTGCCAAAGATCAAAGATGGCTTCAGTTAGTATTTTTCATTCTTGCACACATTGTATGGCACGTATTCTATTCTGTCAAGCGCAGGTATTATCTAATTTTTCATGCATTCTTTCATCAAAAAAATGCTCCATCAATAGTCTACACTCAGAGATGAACCATCTGTACGCCCAAAAAACCCTACCGATTTCCCTCATATAATTTAAAATCGACTATTTTCTTGAAAAAACCACAATGCGTGAAATCAAAACTAGGAAATAACATAAGGGATTAAAAAGTATCTATTAGAGCATCGTATGATAGATCCCTATTTATGTGTGTAGTGGAACAAATTTTATGATTAAAGGGTGTACGTATATGTTCTTACAGGGGTCGGAAAAGAGTATCCCCTAAATCCGTGATACTAGTTTTCCCAGTTTGGGATACAAAAGGTACCAATGACTGGTTCTACACTTGGCGATGATGATTGGGGTGAGCTATACCCTATCATAATAGGTCTCAAAGCTTATTTCTGATAGCATCCAATGCAAGCTCTGAAGATGAGTTGATGGAAGATGCTGATCCGGCTGAGCCTGAGGGAGATCAAGAAGCCGAGGATGAAGAAGACGATGATGATGAGATTATCGAAGACGATGATGTCGAGGTTGAGGAGGATCCCATAGATCAGCCTCTTCCTCAACTGATAAAACATGATGAAAACGTTCATGATACCTTAACAGACTCCAACCCTCAATCTCTTACTGCACAAGATCTTGCCAAATCTTCAAAGTTACTGTACAATCCACGACCAGAAGCAGTTACAGCCTCTTGGTACGATATAGTGCCCACAATTGCGGCGCCTCAAGGTACATCTATAAATGCCATTACAGCGACGCCAGATATGCGATATTGGTTCAGCGGAGGATCAGATTGTTATATCAGGAAATATGATGGGGTGGCCACTATAAATGGAAAAGCACTATTAACAGTAGCTCAACGGCACCCTTTTGTTGATAGTGTCGTTAAAGCAGGAGTACTCTTGAGTTACTGGGATAATGAGGAGCCAGTTCCCAAATCTACAGGGGAAGACCCCCCTCTATCACCAGTATACTCCTTAGCTGTACATTCAGAAGCTCTTTGGTTATTATCTGGTCTGGAATCTGGATCAATTAATTTATATTCTGTCCGTCACGAAGAAGGAAAGCGAATAGCTTACATGCATAACCATAAGTCAGCGGTTTCAGTTTTGAAGCTGGCTCAAGATGAGAAATCAGTGCTCTCAGGAAGCTGGGACAAGAAAATTCTTGATTGGGATTTAAATACAGGTCAAATTAAGAGATCGTTTGAAGGGAGTGGCGGTCAGATATCAGCGATTGAGATGCGACCGGACTCGAACATTGCAATATCTACAGAACCTAAAGATCATATACAGACAAGTGAAGGTTTTTCAAGTAACAACAATAAACAGGTTCTCTCCAATGGACAGCTGTATAACACCAATGACGGTGATTTTAATGAAGATATGCAAGGTTCACAAACTGATTCTTTATTTGGAGGAAGTGATACAAACTCTTTATTTGTAGAAATGGCGGGAGATAACCCCCCTTCAGCAGGGCTATTCAAGGAAGAAGATGATGATAGTCCACTAATGGTGATAAACCACACCGAAAGCGATGAAAAAGCGGAAGCACTATACGATTCTTCAAAAGATAAAGAAAAAATTTCATCGAATGGTATAACTACAGCTTTAAATGAGGATTTAAAGTCTTCACTAGAAGAAAAAATAGACCAAACGGGAGACTTTATCTCAAGTATTGAAGACGTAAAAGTCCCTTTAAATCATAGTCCGAACTTTCAAGATAGTTTTAGCACATCAGATTCGACTTTTCTAGCAGCTTCAATTGATGGAACCTTAAGAATTTGGGATAGAAGACAACCCAACCCTGTAGCATTCATTTCAACTAGATCTGGGGTACCTCCGTGGTGTATGAGTGCCTGCTGGTCTCCGGACGGAAACTTTCTGTATGCTGGGAGAAGAAACTGTACTGTAGAAGAGTTCAGTATTCACCGAGGACTAAGAAATGTAGAGAGAACTTTGAAATTTCCTCAGGGAAGCGGGGCTGTAAGCGCCTTACGTGCCATGCCTAATGGAAGACATTTACTTTGGTAATTTATACTTTTTATACTACGCCTTATTACTCATGAATAGTTTTATTAATTATTTAATAGTGCATCAAACGATATATTACGTCTCTACGACCTGAAAGAATCTCAAAATGTTAAACGATCTACAGTGCCATTTTTGATTGTTCCTGGTCCGCCGAGAGCTGGTGTTATAGCTGCATTGCATTTTGATCCAACATTTAAGTATATGATTTCAATTGCAGGAAATCGGGGCTGGGAAGGAAGTACCACTGAGGTGTTGATTGGATATGAAATTGGAGTTCCTATCGATAAATGATTTGTCACTGCCGTAAAAAATGAACAACATGATTTTATTTTCAAGGTATATATTTATATGTATTACTATTAGAACGATAATAATGTAAATACAGATTTATCTTACTGTTTTGAATGCGAATGGAGTATAAGCGGGCTAAATCAAGCTTTTTGGTAACTTGAACAAAGAAGAAATCCGATGGTGCTATTTAGTTTGATAGCATTTTGAAAAGGTACCAAAAGAGTATTCTAAATCAAGTCCTAGGATGAGGTTTCCGGGTTTTACTAAATCAGAGACAGATAGAATGATGCGGGTAAATGTAGAAGATTATTGCCTCAGGCAGCCGAGTGTCGATATAATCCCCATCCGTACACCACTATCTCGGGCCGTAAAACTGGTAAAAAAGTGTAATTTTTACCCTGCAATTCGGATAAAAATCGCGTCAGATAGGGTAGCGCAGATTTTCAAAGGGCTATTTTCTATTCTGATGCTGCGATTAGTTTACAACTGTCTTTTTTTGCATTATGCATATTTTAGCGTACTTGCCTGTTTTATGGCTCGAGAAAGTACTACCAGCGTCGTTACTGAAGGACACTAAAGCAGTTTAGCGTGAAATCGTTTTTTGTAATTAAAATCGAACTACAATTGAGTTTGAAAGTGAATCTGTCCTAATAATTATGCTACTTTCTACAAGCATAAGCTGTTCAAAAGTTTGAATCAGTAGATCAGGACTAAAATATAAAATTACCAAGAAAAAATTTTTGACTGATTCTATAAATTTCTCGTCTTATAATGGAAGATGCTTAACGGTTTTAATCGCCGTATAATGCTTTCGAAATTTGTTTCAAGGCATTGCTTGCCAGCTACTAAGCAGTATGCAACTGTTATTTCGGTTTAGTAAATTACAATGGCTCAAGAAAATGTCAGTATCTGCAAAACTATATCTAACGAGATATACACAATCTCGATTTTTTAATAATCAACGTGGGTTATAATGAAGAAAGAATGCAATGATTGCATGCTTGCGCATAATCTACATGTAGAGCGATAATGTGCAGATGCAAACCTGCTCCTGTAATTGAGATCTGGCTCTTAAAAAAGAATTCAGTTGAGATTCAGTTTCTCAAGGTAATTGTGTTCATGTTGACCATGTTTTACTTATTGAATCTTAATGTGGCCTAATCAAGAAAATTTGGAAATTATTCGAATTTTTATGGATATTATGCATGACTTAGGTGAGCAATGGAAAGCCGCAGATACCGCACTTGATCGTTGTTACTCAAATAGTTACAAAGATAAGTGAATATTAGCATTCGCTTGTCTTTGAGGGAGAAATTGTCCTTTCATTGAAAGGACCGATAATTAAATTTCTTAAAGTATACTTCACCAAAAGTATAACGAAAAGAACAAAATGATAAAGCCTCTTTTTCCAAATTACCATAAATTCTTCCTTAGCTAGAATCTTCAATTAAAATTCTGACGCACTGCAGTTGAAATCTAACTTCATGCTAGGTAACTGATACTATCAAAAGGTCTTGACGGTAAAAAATACGAAGAATATTACAGTCGCCTACACTCAAGAATCAAATATTTACGAATGGGAAACAAATGCATCCTCTTGCCGGGACCAAGAGAGGGGGCGCTTTTCTCAAAGCTATAGAGGAGAGACATGGTGTCTCTGACAGTTTAACTCTTTCTAACATTAAAAATAGTCAAGCGTACAAAATCCTAAAAGCGCATTACCAGGTTAAGAGCTTTATTAATGAACTACCAATAGAAGAGTCATGGAGAAATTTGCCAGATGTTCCGAGTATTGAAGAAATTTTGGGCGTTGAGAACTCGCCAAATTTTACCCTAGAGTCTGAAGATTGGAATGAGTATCAAAATGACCCTACTTACTATCCTGAACTTCCTCAAAATATCGTTAATAGCCCATGGAAATCAACCAAGGAATACATCACAGCCCACTACAAAATATTACGTGAAGACGCGATTGCATCTCTTCGTAATGCGGTGCAAACTTTTAAGCGCAGGCCAAATATGCTTGAAGATGATCAGATTTATATTTATACTGAGGTAATCTACTTTCATCAGAAATATCTCATAAATAGCTTCAAATTATTAATCCCAGTAGGTTACTATCACGGGTTGGTTTCTTACAAAACAAGGTCCAGCATGTCGAGTCGAATTTTGTGTAGACCGTTCGGAAAAAAGAGTTCGTTGGGAGCAATCTAGACGTTTATTACAAGGCAGTATTGTGGCATTAAGTAACTCCAATAATCTTTTCAAAACAGATTGTAGAATTGCTGTTGTTGCGGGACGCTCTATAGAAGGTGGTCTGGACCAGAGTCCTCCAACTATAGATCTCTTTTTTGGAGACAACGAAAAAATTGAGCTTGACCCGCATGAGAGTATGTTTGCGGCCAAAAGAATACGCTATATGATACAAGCTAATCTATTAAAGAGTATGTAATGCTTGAGGCTCGTGAGGGCTATTTCGAAGCCTCTCGGCATATGTTAATTGCTATGCAAAAACTAGTAACTGAAAAGTTCTAAGCCCTTAAAAATGAGATTTCAAGAATTTCTTTAAATTTGAGATGCTGACAAACTTTAGGTTCCCACTGCAAAATGAAATTGTTTTTCTTGATCAGTCTGTAAAAGCTCCTCAATATTTACTAGATCAGCCCTGCTTGAACATGACATGGCTTAGAGATTCTGGCACAAATAGTGCCCTAAATACTAGCCAAAATAAAGCTTTTGATTATCTGAGTGTAAATGTCCTCCAAGATTTCCCTTTTAAACTTGAGATTGGAATGGATGAGTCACAAATGCAAGCACTTCATGCCACGATTACCCGGAGCGTTGCAATAGTACAAGGACCTCCAGGAACTGGAAAGACACACGTCTCAGTATCAGCTTTGGGACTCATGATCAGTAACTTACGTCTAGGAGACCCTCCCATTATTGTGGCTGCCCAAACAAATCATGCTCTCGATCAATTGCTCAGCCATGTCATGAAATTTGAACCTAATATTGTAAGACTTGGTGGTCAGTCCGCTCGTTCAAATACGCATATTCGTGAGCGGACCTTATATGAGCTTCACTCGTCCAACCAGGTCCGAGGAAAAGATGGAGGGATGGGCAGGTGTAGGAAAGAGTTAAGTAGGCTTGTAGAGAAAATAAAAGAAATACTTGCACCTCTTTTAACAGATGATCTTCTAACCCTTGATCAACTTATTAAGTACAAAGTAATTACTGAAAAGCAGCGTGAATCATTTTCAGCAGCAAACTGGGTGGGCAACGAAAACTCAGAAAATGAGGTCGCAAGTTGTAAGTACACGTTCATTGCTATGCCTTATTATATTAAAAATTTCATTAGGGCTGGGAGACGATCAGATTATGTGTATAAAGAGAGCCTCCCCAGTGAATCTCGGGTTACCTCTGGAGGAAGATATTTCCGAGTACGAAAAGAAAATAGATATAATGGATATAGATAAAGATTTAGATGATCAACTTGACTCAAATTCTGGAGAATTGATTGGATCATGGATTCCATACTTACGAAAATATACTGGTAGGCATGTGGGTACAATAGATTCAAAAAAATGGAGAAGACGTCTATCTAAAATTGAAGACATCTTTGAAATTCATGAGAATGAACGTGGAATAGCTTATCGTTACTTTGAAATGCGAGTCAACTCATGTATACTGAAAACCTTTAAATCTACTCTAAAAGAGTACCAAAAACTTGTGCATGAATTCCAGATTGCAAGAGTAGGAGAGAAAAATATGAATTTAATACATTTTCACTGATATCTTACAGGCATTACGTGATATTGAACTTTTGGCATATATCGGAATCAAAGTAATCGGGTGCACCACAAGTGGACTTGCGAAATATCGCGGACTGCTGTCAGCAGTACAACCACGTATATTACTTATTGAAGAAGCCGCCGAGACACTGGAAGGAAAAATTATTGCTGGAACTCCTGAAAGTATTCAACAAATAATTATGGTGGGAGATCACCAACAACTTCAAGCTTCATGTACAGTTCGAAGACTAGAAGAAGAACCATACAATATGAAAGTCTCAATGTTTGAACGTCTCATAAATAATAATCTCCCATATGTAATCCTCAACAGGCAACGAAGAATGATAACAGAGATTCGTAGGCTATTATGTATAGGGCCAAGACCATTCTATAAAAATCTCTATGATCATGAAAGTGTTCTAGATCGTGATGTTGCTCGACCTCCTGTGCCCGGGATGGGTGGTAAAGATACGTACTTCTTTCATCACAACTGGCCAGAAGCCCGAAATCTTGAGGGAAGCTGCTACAATGAAGATGAAGCTGACATGGTAGTTGGATTTTTTAATTATCTTTACTTGAATGGACTTAATCCCTCTAAGATCACTATATTGACAGTGGGTGCCTCTGGCTAAGCCAAAATACTAAAATCTAAATCCATACTAATGCTATTTATTCTAGTACTACAAAGGACAAAAGAATTTAATTTTAAAATATCTGAGAAATCATGCGACCCTTGCTGGTATCATACACTTTAATGTACATACAGTTGATGCTTACCAAGGCGAGGAAAACGATGTGATACTGCTTTCATTAGTTCGAAGCAATACACCACAAAGTATAGGATTTCTAGATAACAAGAATCGGTTGGTGGTTGCCCTCTCTAGGGCTCGTCGCGGTTTATATCTTTTTGGAAATAGTGTGACACTCACTTTTAACGAATCAGAGGATCCAAAAATTGGTCGGGAACTACTATGGCTACCTTTAATAATGTACATGGGCTCTGAAAGAAGGTATAACTTGGATGAAGGCTTACCAATCACCTGTTCCCGGCACCAAAATATTACAATGATTCTTGAGGCCGAAGACTTTGCCAAGCTTTCTGGAGGATGCAAGTTAAATTGTGATAGAGGGCCACTTCCATGTCGCCATAAATGTCCATTAAAGTGCCACGCGATTGAACATGAGAATCTTAGTGTATGTACGGAACCATGCTCTATTACTTTGAATTGTGGTCATTTGTGTTCACGCAAATGTAGCATTACGTGCTTTTGTGATAAATGTGATGAGCGAGATGTAAATTCTATGAAAGTTGATGCTCTAAAAATCAACCCAGAATTACAAAATACAAAGACAAGATACTTAGATATTTTTTCAAATGAGAAAAAGTATTATAACAGAGAAATTCCTATGAAGCTCGTTGAGACAACAACTTCTAAGAAGTTAATTACAGGAAGTATCACAGATACTACTATTAAAATAAAAGGTATTAAAGAAAAGGCTCACGATGTTGAAAAAGTCGGCCAAATAAGTCATCCAGAAAGCTATTTAAGAAAAATTTCCCAAAATATTAACGAATGGAGACGATGGGATGCCTATAAAGCTGATCAAATAACTATACAGCATCAAAAAGTAAGAGAAGCTCGCAAAATTGCTAATTCTCCAATTGAATACCATGATTCTCACAAACATGTTGTTGTTCAAGACGGACAACGAATGACAGGAAAAGTATCACAAATAGTTATCGAAACAACTAACCCAGAGCCTCATCGTCTTGAGACAACCCTTACAGCTAACTCTGAATTCACGCCAAAAAAAATTGCACTCCCAAGATAGCACAACAAAGATTCAAGGAAAATCTATCGAAGAAGATCGCCTACTTATTGATTTAAGAGAGAATGGCGATAATGAATATCATTCACTAAGTAAGAATACAAACAAGAAAAATCGTATACTAGATACTAGAGGAAAAAAAAAAAGTAATCACTCAGCTCCCGAAAAATCAGTAATTGATAATAAAGAATCAAAACATTTATTAGATTAATTGAGTTTGGATTGGATTGGAATACTCCCACTTGTGCTGAGTAATTTTAGTCGATGCCAAACTCGGTCCGTCGCCTGAAGACTTGTTAGTCCTGGTTACTATATTTACCTTGAAAAAATCTTGATCCATCAAGACCTGAGGCACACTAGTGCCTCTCCAGTCCCATATTGAGTTAACGCTTAACCAAATCAAGTGATTTCTATACATCATATAACTACATGACGGGAATACTTAAGATAGAAACAGACATTGGGATCTTGTTTGATATTTTCACGCAAAATTCTTGAAGTGTATTATCATCATAGGCCTAACCAACGTTATTTGTCCTAGTATTCAATAATTATAGTTATTAATTAATTTAACGCTTCATGTTTCTATTATTTTCGCCGTGCATAATTAACTAATTTCATTTGGCCAAAAGTGAGTCTGTTGGGACCCATGTGCCTAAGAAAAAGATTGACGGTCTGTCATGTCAATTGTTTTTGATGTTTATTTCGTGAATACCTTTAGCCAGTAGCAGTTAGAGATGCATTTGAAGGACGATAATTGTAACAGAAAAAAGCGATACTAATACTATGATAACAGAGAATCTCTCGGTAAAATCTTTGTTGTAATAGGTAGCCGTTACTTAGATTTCTTTTCTTTTTTTGTATTCTGTCCAGGATGTGATTGTGTTTTAAGTTCTATAGAAAGCCTAAAAGGATCATGTGACCTGTTTCAGAAACATGAAATAGTGACTATGTAATCTTCAATTTCAAAACTATCGACCTTAAACTCGTTTTGTTTCTTAAGATGTCGCGACTTTTGAAGAATGATTTGTAGACACATGCTAGTGTGTCTTTGTTATCATGTGAAGAAAGATAGATGCTATTAAGCTAGGCTAGCAGCGAAGCTATAGGAATTAGTGAAATTGGATCGCAGAAATAGCTATTTCAAGTCTTACTGATAATGAGTCTTTCCGTTGATTTCAAGCTTTCATGACCTTAGAGCATATCCACAAAAGCTATTATTAGTTATAATACTATTACTTCGTATATTTGAAAGCTGTTGGATAAGTGCATCGACGCCAATATCATCATTTGATTCAAGCTGCCAAAATTCATCCAAAGCCTCATCCAAATTCTCTATCGGATTATGACAATAAGTTTTTTTGAGGTTATCCCAACATTCTTTCGCAGTAAAATTTGAGCCAACCAGATGAAACACTTCATTAGGAACCAATTGACAGATAGCAAATCTGATACATTGATCTTGTCTTCGAACTGCACGATCCGAGGCAGAAATAGTTTTCTCCTGTTGATTGAGCAATTCAGCTTTCGTCTTCAAGACATAATCAGTTAAATCTAAAATAGTGAGAACATCTAGAAATTTTGCGCTCCATTGGCTGTAAGACGACTCTTCGAGCTTTGGGGCTCCTTTCATAAAATTGATAATTAGAATGGCCGATGACATTCTTCCAATAGTAAATATTTGACTTGCAGGTACAAGATATTGCTAAAACAAAGATGTAATGCCGAAAGAAGATTTATTTTTAGGACTCAAGTTTCAAAAACACAAACCGACTTCCAAGTAAAGTGAAAAGTGATATAAAAAATCGATAAATCTTAGGGGTTGCAACGAAGGATTGACAATAAGTGGGATATTTCCAGGTTGATTGATGCTAAAGGTAAAGCGCTAGGTTTTCCTTTGATAACGTTAAAGAAAAGTCGGATGCATCAATCTAATCTCTATCCACGATAAGATATTTATATACAGGATCTTTTTCAATAGTGACTGACCAGGTCTTCCAACTGAGAACAACCAAAGTCGCAAAGGCTAAAGAGTCCCAAGATGCAAGGTGCCCGATCCTTTGGCTGGACGTAAAAAGGTCAAAACTTGTCTCTGAATTTGCATCTCAAGCTGGTCCGTCCGTGGATAGGGAGAGGCCCTATTGGCACAAGCCTGATTTGAGCCAATCGGCCTCTGCCGACTGGTTGTGGCGCGGGCCAGCTAGTGATGCAGCTCGGACCACATGCATTCTTTTCAGCAGCGTTTTCTGCGTCATTAGCTTGGGCTATTTCACTCTCAAGGCGCGCGGCACCATCAATTGCATATCCGATAACTAACCACAATAGCACAATTGTCCTTAATACTTCAATAAAAACATCCCTGCCAATTCTGGTTAGGTGCAGGGATTAGAGTGGGTCTTAACTAGGCAAGATGGAGATAATTGGCTATAACAGGGATATTTCGCGTTAAGTTGCATCATCGTCTTTAAGAAGTACTAAGGACAATGGTAGTACAAAGTACAACCCATAAGCCACAGCTTGCATAAATTATACGAAAAGTGTATTTTCTTTGCGTCTTCGAAATCAACTGATACAAGTGTAGCTACGGCCTTAGGACCCCTGAAGATAAGAAAACGTGACAGAATCTTGAAGGGCTAGCCGGTTCAAGTAGAGCACTAAGCTTCTTAAGGATTAACGCACGTCTCCGGAACGACTAAGCGCACGCGTTCGTTCGTTCCAAAAGACGTCATAATTGTTTCTAGGACTCACTGACTTAACTAAATGTTGCCCAAGTACAGTTAGATCTCGAATGCCTTTAGATATTGGCTCTAACACCTTTTAAAAGAAGTGTCCAACTTATGTGAGGACTAAAATTTATGAAGTTTAATAATTCCAATTAATAATGCGTTCGTTACTATAGTAACAACCACATCGTGTGTGTGTCACGGGATTTTACTTTCCATGTAAAAATTTTTTTATAAAATAATAGCCTCCCTCACACAAATCAATTATTTACACTACAAGGGTTACTAGATTCGTGAATATACTTAGAAAACATATTTCTTTTGAAATGTAGATTAAGATGAAGTTAGGAAAAGCTACAAGTTGTAATGAACTGAAACCAAGTCTTATAGAATTATCTATTCTATTTAATGTCCTAGGCCTACCCAAGCCCTAAATTCCGCTTTGGGTATAGTACAGCACCGGAGCCGGACGGGAGTATGGCCTCAGGCATATATGTTTACATAAAAAATATGGTGTTTGTAGGAAAACGAAACTATATAATAAAGGAATATGTTACGAATTACGATATTTGGTATACACAACAAGCAAGAATTTGGAATATAAAGATTTAATAAAGCTAATGATCTAAGCTACAAGACAAAGAGTATTTGTGTGAATTCCATGTAGCTTAGATCATTAGCTTTATTAAATCTTTATTCCAAATTCTTGCTTGTTGTGCTTAACTTATTTCATAGTTCATAACAGAATAGAATAGAAGGAAAAACAAAGGAAAGAAACAAAAATTAGGATTAGCCCAGCATTTCTCACAAACCCGCCATTTCTATTGTATACTGTCCTCGTGGCCAGCGGTGGGTGAGTGAGCTGTCAAGTCGTCAAAGCAACCTACATGTAATTTTTGCAAAACCTTTAGATTTGTTCAGGCAATCATGCCCTATCTGTTGTCTTCTAAAAACATTCCTGGTCATGCCATTCCGGAGTTTACGCATTTGTTTAACATGTCTCCTTCGACGTATGAAGTGAGAAGGAGTAGTCAGTCCCCCGAGAAAGACTTCTCGAATCAAGAGTAAGTTTTATTTTCTATCTCGTCTATCTATTTACATTGGTCGTCAACATGCCTTTCTTTTTCCACGCTAAACTGTTAAAGAAGACTTTCTTCCTGTCCACAAACACACTCAAGGGAGGTTAGCATCTCTATGATTTAAGCGAAGATGATACGCCACGAAGTCACCATATCCTGTTCTAGTAAAGAGTTATTTATGGAGAAGCCGCCGAGGTAAGTTAAATTCGGGTGGCTTTTTTGTTGTAATAATGAGCCGAATATGGACATGGTATTACCTTTGGAATATAGTAGAGGAACTTCAAGTATATGCTATCAGGAAATCGGTGGGTCCGTTAGCGCGGGTTGTGGTTGGCTGCGGGACAGTTTAAGCGAGGATTTCTTGCTCCAGATTGGCTAAAAACGGCGCTAAATGACAGCAATAAGCGAGTACCCCATCAAACTTT
>PEDP01001219.1:0-12900 GCA_002918395.1 Erysiphe pulchra | reverse complement strand
TTCGTATCTATTGCTCATCTTGCTTTCCATGT
This sequence comes from Erysiphe pulchra, assembly GCA_002918395.1. Lineage (NCBI taxonomy): Eukaryota > Fungi > Ascomycota > Leotiomycetes > Helotiales > Erysiphaceae > Erysiphe > Erysiphe pulchra. The sequence goes on along the minus strand of PEDP01001219.1, from coordinate 12,868 downwards.
ATGCCAGCCGATCAGAGTACCGGCTGACGATCTCATCGACAATGCCCTGCCATCCAATCGACTCCTGTGGCTTGCTTGGACTCTCAAAAAGGGTCACAACGTCATCTCGCAACCTCTTGATTTTGTCTCTCTCCTCGGGGTTAATGCGAGGCAGTTCAGCTTTCTTGGGATCTGGGTTGGTCAAGTTGAGCGGATAGAAGAATGCTGAGATCATGGAGGAGAAATCAACCGAAACCTTGCTGGCTCCCACGCCAGCGTATCGCTTACTGACACCTCGCATATACTCGCTTCTCCGAAAGACGCTCTCAGTCTTATTCCGTTTAAAATGCTGTGGGTGGATGGTGACGCTCAAAAGCTCGAGGTTTTTGCTAGCATCACACAGAATGAGCTCAAATCCGAGCTCCATTCTTATGATGCCATCCACGTGAGGAAGAAGCTTACAGATTTCCTGAGCCCGGAGCAGATCCTGAAAACCCTTGAGCTTCTTGAAACCGTTATCCTGTAGGAGCACTCTATCCTGAATGTCAAGGGTACCAAGTGTACTTTTAGCTGCGGATGTTCCATCAATATAAATAACGTTTCTGAGTGGCCGAGTGGTACGATATGTAGAGAGGTAACCCGTATAGTTCTGCTCATCCGCGTGTCCAAGGTAATACATCGTTTTGTTTGTTGTTACTGGTGGTACAAGAGTGAAAAATACTTCCGAGTGCTCTACTTCGAATGCGAACCACTGTACATTTTTGACTGGCTCACTAGATGCACCTCCGTGGTAGAACAACGTGTTAGCTGCCACGGTTACAGGAAACATTGACATTCCATTGTGTTTGAGCGAGTTACCCCATTGTCGCATTGCCCCATGAATAGTGTTGAAGATATGCGGCGCGTTGATGACCGCGTGAGAAATTGAGGGTGCGTTCTCAACACCTTGGATAGTTGATGACAGTAATGGGGCTTGAAGCTTTGCTGAAGACTGGAAAAGTTCCATATGATAGAGAAGCAATAGCACATAGCATGTCATGATTCGTGAATTTGATGAAAAGGAATTTAAATTTACCACGTCTAGAGAAACAAGTCGTCTCAAATAATTTGTCCCCATACCAGTGGACGGTTATATGTGATAGAGTTAGGAATTTCACAGTGCTATACAAGTTTTAAGAATGTTATCTATAGCAGGGTGGATCAGATCGTAATTGGAATATGTGAGTGGTAACAAGGATATTAACGATCGGTCTCTTTGGAATTTTTACACCATTTGCATTTGTTATTCTCAGATGAGAGAGTTCTACAGACAAATTGCTGATACTAACGTGTAGATCAGTGGGATTCAGTGTCAGGATTAGTAAAAATTACCCATATGATCAAGACCCATGCAAATTGATCATCGTTGCAGAACCCACAGTCAGTACAGCACTTTAATTAGCTTCCTCCCCGATAAGTGTTTCTCATGTTTATAAATATTTCATCTCTGTTAGTCTAGAAAGAAGGTGATCAGATAGTTGCAACAATTTTACATGTGTATACCACACCTATAAATTTACTTATGTGTCAAATCGGTCATAATTAGAGAATATCAATTAGGTACTTTTTATTACTCCGAGTGAAGTGACATTGGAATAAAAAATCATGGAAAATGTTAAATCTTTACCCCACTTTTGTTGTTTCCATACCCAGCGTGACCTGCGTATACTTCTACTAATAAATTTCCTACTTCAATATACTCGTGTTGTAGGCAATTAGTTTCTTGTCACAAAGAACTATATGCACATCAAAATTATGTTGAAAACAGATTAAGTGAGTGTCTGTGAAGCTTTTAGGGACGCTGAAAAATAGGGATAAATAAAGTTTTTGGTTAGCAATATTGTTTCAATAGCGAATCATTTTTCTCTTGTACACCGTGAAGATATGAAAATGTAGCATTAAGGTATTGAGTTAAACGGTAAAACTATTTGTAGTAAAAATGAATTAAGCCTATAGATATATCGCCTAGCAGTGCCCGGATTTGCTCATTCTCATCCTCTTCATCTTAAGCCACTATTCTTATCAGGCACCGTCACCTATCATGGCCTTGATCATTAAATTTACGATATGACCCAGGGCAGTGTGGTATCTTGGTTGGTCTAGTAATATCACCTGCCTTTATTGCCGCATACTCGGACTCAGAAAGTTCACTCTGAATTAAAGATTCCATAGCTAAGCGCTTCTTAGCTGCTAATAATGCTGCATTGCTCCTATTCAAAGCGCCTGGACTATAGACTAACCTATCAGTCTGCTGGTTAAATGCTCTTGAACGCCAATAGACGCAGCTGTGTGAACCTCAGTGATACCGCTGTCTCGGATAAGTAAAACTCAGCTCCGCAAGAAAATCAAGCAGGGTTTGAATAGGCGTCCGTCAATCGAGAAGATCCCAAATTTTCTTTGATCGGAGGTTGTATATATCTTATGAAAGCAAGATGACTTCGGGCTCTTCATCACGCAAATAGGCAGTGATCCTGCGTAGTTTAACTGTGGCTGTGTGATTTTTGATAATGCTAATTCAGGCTTGAAATTACGAGCACTAGCTTGCGATTTCGAGCTCATTTGATTCTGAGGGCATACTTCATGAGTATGGATAGCATGAGTGTTGCATGTATACTTCTTTTGTACTGTAGTAGAATATCTACCAGTCAATCAAAATTAAAGATTGTAAGACTGTAAGACGTGTTTGCCATTTTTTTCCCAATCGCGGTATACACCGTTGATCTCACATTACGAGCGGATCTCTTCTTTGTTGTTTCCGTCGTCTAAAGTCATGCAATATCCTTGCCCAATTGTCCATTTCTTAATGAAGTTTACTATATTATCGCGAGAATTAAAATTATCTAAAATATCGAAGAACCGAACGAAGTGTTGTTGTTCACGAGTTCCAATTAAGATAAAGGACTATTCTTTAAATTATTGCTGGCAATACCATCTGGTCATTGTTCGAATAAACCGTTTAAAGGAAATTATCGTAAATTTTTAAATAAAGTAAGTCTCATCTCGGTGGTTAGTCGTGTAAAAAATTGAAAAGAATCAGACAAAAAATATCCGTATATCTGGCAAATCAAAAAAAATAGACAAGTGGCCAAATGACTTTAGAGATTCAAAAGATTCAAATCTATAATGTACGGGGAACTAAAGTCTTGAAGATAAGAATGTGAACAAGTAAATTTGATGTATAAAGATTAGTCATATAAACACGATTTACAATTCAGCAATTCAGGTCTTTAATTTTCCATACATTGTGGCTTTGAATACTGTGAATATTTGTGGTCATTTGACTACTCGCCGATTTTTTTTGATTCGCTATTTTCTCACATATTTTTTGTCGAAATTATTTTCAATTTTTGACAGGTCTAACTAATTATAAATTACAAACATTTTCATACTGCATTTCTATCTTTGAGTTGTTCAAGGTGAAGCCTATTACTGTAGGAATGCGTCTCTCTCATCTTTCTGATCCAAGAACTAAATTTCTTCGGAAAAAAAAGAAAAAAAGGGAAAAGTTGATCGGTCAGCAGTCAGTCAGTCAGTTAATAAAACAGTGAACATCTTTATCATTAACGGTAATGTCGCAAGAAAGTGATGTGAAGATGAAAGATAACAATCGTCTTTACCAAGCAACTGAAAATCAGAGTCCAACCTCGAGCTCAAACGACTCGGCTCCATCATGAGTTTCCCATATAATCCGCCTCTTAACGCATATGATTAAGAACCAACCGTCACAACAAAATTTTCAGCCTTTGGAACAAAAACGTGGGCATTCAAAAACCTCATCTGGAGAAGTTCTGGGGCAATGACCCGTCGTTATATCCTTAGTTGGGAAGTCTTCTTGAAGCTAAACTTCGAGTTGATGCCAAGGAATCGGCAGTAAAGGAAAAAAGGGTGTGGTACGGGTTTAGACGTTTAGGTCTTACTGCATCTCGAAGAATTCATCCATGGATTGAGTACGCTAATTTTAATATATATATGATAAAGAAATGCTTGCCATCATCCGATGTTTAGAAGAATGGGATATAGAGCTCTGAGGAGTTTAAAAATTTGAAATTTGTACTGATCACAAGAATCTTGAGTATTTCATGTCAGTTCGAGGGCTCACAGAACGATAAATGAGATGATTATTAATTCTGTCATGATACAATTTTCCAATTATTCACGTTCCTGGAACTAAAAATGAGCGGGCTGATGAATCTCCAGAAGAGACCTGGATATACCTATTCATGATGAAGACGAGGGTCTGACAGATCGCTGTATCCAGCTTCTTAAGCTGAAAGTCTTAATTGCAAACAACGAAATTCGAAAATCATCAGAAAAGTATGAAATTGAATCATTCAAAAACGATCAAATACGTGGAGAGTTGCTGGATAAGTTAATAGAAATGATATGGCCGTTCAGTATTTATTATCTGGACTTGCTCTGTTGTCACCAACATCAATTGATCCGGCGACAAATTACCAAAATCTCTTCAAACAAATTTAAATATTTAGATTATTTTACTAAGTGTATGAAGGTTCAAGTTTCATCTCATTCCGATACTGAATCATTACCAATCTTAAATTCCGAAATTTCCTCCGAGGAAGAATACTACGAAAGTTTCGAGTCGCGTGACATAAATTCCAATTCCGCATATGTCAACTCGAGAAATAAGGATGGCAGATGCCGAATCTCAAGCTAATCAAAATGCTTAAATGATAAGGGACGCAACCTTTGGGAAATGGGATGGGGAACCATTAACTTGGCTCACTCACTATCAACTTCTTAGAGTCCAGTGCCAAGTTTATTTACCATTTCTAGTGACCGAAATAGCAGTATGTATGAAAATATACGAAAGTATACCTGAATCACAAAGGCAACGCATTAGAAACTATTGGATTCAGTGCTATAGATCTCAATTTTATAAATGGGAGGATTTTTTGGTGGAATGTAACAAGGTTTATTTCGACTAGGTTGCGGCTTTAAAGCGGAGGCTGTCCTGTATTCGCTAAAAAAAGGAGGAGTCCAAATCTTTCGACAGTTTTTACAAGAAAGAGAGTTGCAGTTGGAGTATGCGGGGGACACGATTGGTCGGACACATTAAAGATCAAGCAACTCCGTCGAGCAATCAGCAAGAAACTAATGGATAAAACCGACTTTTAAAACCACCTTAAGATAATTACACTGCATGGATAGAAAGCATCGTAGAAGTCGCCTCCAACATGGAGATGAGAGATAACTTTGTACGTCGACGTGAGCCTCAGATGACATAGTTTACCACTCTCCAAGAAGTGCTTATGACCAATCCCTTCTCGACCTTGCACACGTCTACCTAGGCGAGTGTTGATTATGAGGGCGACACCGCAATGGAAGGCATGAAAATTGACCTCAAACAGTTAACCGAGGTAATCGCAGTACTAAATGCCCATAACAATAATAGTAACAAAAGAGGTAACAGAGGTAATGGTATGAAAGAACCAGCTCCTTGGCGTACCGAGGAAGAAATGATCAGTCTTCGTGAGAGAAAATTATGTCTGAGATGCGAAAAGTTTGGTCATATCTCAAGATACTGTAGAAAATTTGGCCCTCCTATTCCTCCAAAGAATGTAAATAATCTGCAGGACTCGCAGCCAACTTCCGAAGAATACCTGAAATTCGGCTCGGGAAAAAACCGAACTTCAGATATAGTCGCATCTGGAAGGAAGGAGTATTGAAGATAAAAGGGGAGAAAAGTGATATGAAGCTAAATAATCTGATTGGAAGAATGCATGGCAATCCCGTATTTGTAGATGCAATAAAAAATGCAACTTCAGTTCCTGCACTAGTGGATCTTGGATGTACAATATGTTCCGTTTTTAGTTATAATATTGCAAATCGCCTCAATCTCCCGCGTTCTAAAGAACCTCTCAAAGAGCTTAAATTGGCTAAGAATACAGAAAAAGGGTATTACAGTTTGACTGTATATTGAAGCTTAGGTGGTTACCTAGTGATATATTCTGTATTTTTAGTTTGGCACTTGCAGTTTTTTTTTCTGTATACTAAATTATTCAATTTATTCATATAAGCTAGCCTAGCTCCTGTCATATTATAATTTAGAATCTCATTTCTTAAGTATACCCAATACTGAGCATATTGTGATAATACATCATAGTTTAGGGTAATAGCTAATTGAACTCTTGTGAAAATTGTATGCCACGTTTCGTGATACTATCGGAATCAGGAGAATCTCATAACTCTTCTGAATCAACTTGTCGAGTAAGTACGAATTCCTTCTATTCCTTAGAAGAACAAAATTGTTTAAGGGTCCAAATGAACTCAACAGGGTATAATCCGCCTACATTCCGCAACGCAAGGTGTGTATAGTCAAGCAGGAGCTCCAGAATTTAGAGCAGATGAGAGCATAGACATTTATAAAGTACTGGAAGAATTGGGATAACAAGATAAGTCTTAAAGCAGGAAATAAATAACTTACGATAAGAAATGAGAGAACTTATGAACCATCTACGAAGAAATATAGAAAGTGAAACAAAATCCCCGCAAGTACCTCCCCCTGTCGCATCGACCAACGAGTTATTCTCATCTTCTGTTCCTCCCGGAGTACACCCCATACAAAAACTTGAACAGCTTAAATGGCCCCCTGCCTATGATCACAAAGATCTAACTAAATGGCCCACAACTTATGGAATGGAATTCTGAAGCACATTTATCAACGTGACGTTATAGACCGAAAACTATTACACCCTGCCGATTTTTTATTGGACCTCTATAATATAGCAATTGTTGGAACTGCAAAATTAATGGTCTCAGGTCCGTTCCAATCGACGATGAATATAACGGACAGATCTCGGATGCGCTTGGATTCCTTAGGATAATGGACGAAACTTTTCGAGACCGAAATGCCGATCAGAACGCGTCGGTACTTCTTAACGCATGTAAACAGTTCAGAGATGAGTCTTTCTCATCTTTTCTACCTCGATTTCAAAGTATACTCTCGCGTATTGTACCCTCAACGGCTGAAGACCGGTACAAGGTTTATGAGCTAAGTTGTGCACTCAACAAGACGACTCGGAGTCACTTAATAGGCCATGAACAACCAAGCTCCTTTCTAGGTTTTATTGAGAAGATTTCAACAATTGTCTCGCAAATTTAAGGTGTGGGCCTTGTAAGAACTAAAAATTTTCAGCATGGCTAAGTGGGAACTTTTGATGATGGAACAAGGGGAATCACGGCGGGTTAGCTTTTAAGTGTTAATGCCCGAAATAACCATCAAAACAAAATGTTGAGATTTTGCGTAGATTATAGGGCCTTAAACTCTATATCCAAAGCCGATCACTATCCACTACCCTTGATAAAATAAACCCTTGCAAATCTGAGTAAATCAAAATGGTTCACAAAATTGGATGTTCGAGCTGCCTTTCATAAACTTCGTATAAAAGGAGATGGATGGAAACCCGTTTTCCGTACAAAATTTGGGCTATTTGAGTGGCTTGTTATGCTATTTGGATTGAATGGCGCACCGGCTTCGTTCCAACGGTACATCAATGAAACCTTGCAAGAATATTTGGATGATTTCTGCTCGGCCTAGTTGATGACTTTCTTATTTACACTAACGGAAATCTATCAGACCACGAATATCATGTAGATCTAGTATTAGAAAAACTTCAAAAAGCAGGCCTAGGCTTGGACATTGATAAATGCGAGTTTAGCGTCAAAAAAACCAAATATTTAGGAGTTATTATTTCAGCTGAAGGACCTGTCTCTTCCATCAAAATGGACCCAGGAAAAATAAGAACAATTTTAGAATGGGAGAGACCTACTACTGTGAAAGGTTTACGCAGTTTCCTAGGATTTGCAAATTTTTATAGAACGTTCATCGATAGATTCTCAAAGATTTGTACACCATTGACAAGTCTGACAGGTAAGGGCATCCCTTGGAGATGGAGATGGAGATGGAGAGAAGAGCATACAAAGGCGTTTGAGCTACTAAAGAAGAAATTTATCTCTGAACCAACCCTCGCTCAATGTGATCCAGATCAAGAAACAATGATAGAAGCTGACTATTCTGGTTATGCTCTCGGGGGCTGCTTGCTTCAGAAGTATAAAGAAGGGATATGGATGCCAGTTTCCTACTACTCTCGAAAGCTCTCGGGCGCGGAAATGAATCATGAAATTCATGTAAAAGAACTTCTGGCGATTATCGCGTGTACGAAAGAGTGAGACGCAAAGTTGAGAGGTCTTGCCGAACCATTCATCATAATAAGCGATCATATGAACATGAAGTATTTTCTAACCACAAGAAAGCTCACAGAAAGGCAAACACGATGGGCTGAATTTTATATCTAGGTTTAGATATAGGCTTGTATATCGTAAAGGATCAGAAAATGAGCGTGCAGATGCATTATCTCGTAGGGATCAGGATAAACCAATGGAAGGGGATCCTCGACTTTTAAGTCGAGAACGACAATTGTTAAATCCTGTCAATATCACAAAGTTATTTCTTAAAGACCTCGAAGTAGCTGAAGGAAAAGATATTTTCGCGAACGAAGATTTACAGGCACTTTGGAACGAAGCTTTGCTACAAGACACCAACTACTCTCGAATAATTCAAGCCGTACAGAGTAATGAAAGAGGCTGGCCTAAAGATCTTAAGGTGCAAACCGAAGGTTCAGATGAGCCAAAACCTCTTAAAGCAACTATTGCGTCAGCCACATTCGATCAAGGAAAGGGACTTCTTTACTATCAAGGTCGCATATGGGTACCGATATATGAACCCCTAACAACGGCACTTATACAAAATACTCATGATTCAACTATTTCCGGACATCCATGTAGCTCAAATTTCACAAAGCTATTTTTGGCCTGGAATTAGTAAAGCAGTAAAAAGATTTTGTATAGTAGTAGTAGATAGAACAGATAGATTTTCTTTCGGTAGATTTTGGTATTTAACTGATTTATTATCTGGACTTGCTCTGTTGTCACCAAAATCAATTGATCCGGTGACACCGATACCGGAAAGACCTCCTCCAAAAAGCTGTGAAAATTCTGGAATTATGAACACATTCCTTCCAAAGGAACAGAGAGATATTATAGCGGCCCGACAGCGGCGTGAACTTGCATGGCATGCACGTGTTATGATATGTACAACTGTAATCAGCAGTACATTGGAAAGTTTTGTAGATGAAGTTGAGAAAGAAGAAGTGGTAGCCTTTAAGGCCTACCTTCGCCAAGCTATTGCCGCCTTTGCAGCGGCTGAGTCTACAGCAATCCCACCACAAATTCCGACAAATTCGCGGCCTAACAGAGGTACCGGAACTGGAGCTAGAAAATATAAATCTAACAATGCTGTTGCAACACCTAGAACTATTTGAGCGCGCCTACATTAGGAAGAAACTTATAAGAAGCCTTAAAATTACCTGATAAACCCCAAACAGGAGAGAATTCCTGGGCTACGGTGGCTCGTAATGGCTAGAAGAAAGCTCGAGTGGCTCTGAGTACCAAACCATAGGCGGCTTCAGTGAGAAAAATAAACCAACAATTGCCTATCAAGGAGATTTCTCATACATTAGCTCACGCAGAAATTAGACTTTTTTTTCGCCTTCCACAAGAGCACAAGTGGTGAAAACTATCTCATACAGGAATTCGTGAAGTGATAGTTCAAAAACATGCTTACCCCGTTCTCTCAGGGGTTGCTTTAAGCCCTTGAAGTACAGAAGCACGCGAGGCTATTATAAACGCAGGGAATGGTGTTTTCCTATCGGGCGCAAAACTTGAACCAGCTACCAATTAGATTTCAGTGATCATTCCAACTGTTCCATCATCTATCTGTAAGTTACAAGGATAGCTAGGAGTAAGCAGTACTATGCTTAAAGATGAGGTTGAGTGAGTCTGCTCTGTACGGTCGGCTCATGTAAAGCTTTACGGAAGAAACAAAGCCGAGGCACCACATAGAACCTGGATGGCGTACTTTTGAAAATCCCCACGCGTTGGTTTTAGGATCTTTGATAAATCTGGGGTTGCAAGAAATTTTAAAAAGCAACAGCCATTGGAATTTTGCAAACGCTGCAATGAAAACCATCCTTTTAAAATTTATTCTAGGGCACTATCGTGTGGAAATTGTGGCTCAACTAACCACTCCGAAGACCTGTGTATGGCTGCAACTAAGTGCAGGGATTTTGGAGGTCCACATTGCTCAGACAACCGTAGATGCCTCGCTCGCCCAACTCACTTGGGTGCACCCACTAATGAGTAGATGAAAACTTATCATCAGGCAGGCCAAAAAGAATACGACGCTGTACTTTGTGCTAAAGCTGCTGAAGAATCTACCGCCTCTGTGCAATTGAATCTTAATCTAACTAGTAGTCAGGTATCAGAAATTGATGCCAATATTCACGGCTCTCCAGCGTCTTCTGTTGTGAATTCGACGGGCGATGCAATGCGCATATGAAGAGCAATAGATCTAGAATGAAGAAAATGCTAGTATTTGGGTCAGGTATACCTTTAACATTTTATATTATCTAATCACTAAACTTATAATTAAGCATCCAGATCTAAAGGAGGCCCATCATCTTTCTGTGAAGAAACAGCAGATATCTGTATTACCAAGTCAGTTTCTAATTATTTATGCTTGGTATTAAGAAAGGTGATGGAATTATAGGAGTACCTGTAAAAGGCGAAAGCCAAAATCGGTCAAGCACGAAAGCTATGCCAAATATAAGTTATATTTTTCTATGGAGCTATAAAGGAAAGAAACAATACATCTATATAAATTACTGGAAAAGGGTTAGTGATTCCGTCTGAGAATAGTATTCCCAATTTGGATGCACTCATTTGAGTGATCCAGCATGTTCAACAAAGTCTGCCCAATTTCGGATACACTTGTTCTGAGTGATCTGACTTGCTCACATTGGCCTTGGGCGAGTCCTCTTTGTTGACATAGCAAATTATCTCACGTGACGGCTGGGAGTCCAGCTCCCAGTCAATTACCAATCGGGCTTAGCCCGTAACAGTTAACTGCCATTTCATGTCGTTCTGCCTCCTGTTAAACCGCATAAATTGAATCAACATTGGCGAAGACATTATTACAGTCAACCTTTACTTCCCTAGACTTTCTCACGGCGAGATCGCCAATGATAGCTGTCTTTTTATCGATGGTGATTTGCTGTTGTATTAGCTGTTCCGTAATTTTGTCTAAGTACCTTGATATCTTGTTGAATAGTAAGTAGCGAGCCCTATCCAAGGTATCTGAGCTCATTTCTGTCACTTGATCCTTTACCTGCCCAGTAGTTGTAGGCGTTGAGTAGATTAAATCCTCAGCTATCTCCTTCTATTGTAAAGCAGTAGTTTGGAGCGTTTTGATGTATTTGCAGCTTCAGGAGCGTCTCTTAAGACAAAATGAGATCCAAAGACTCTTCAAGGGTAGAATGGCTACAACCGAGCTGTAGACCAGCCTAACTAAATATTTCCAGCAGTCATTCTCTTTTCCTTGGCTCTTTTATACACTTGCACAAACCTTATATTCTTCAAATCATCAGCGTCGTCATAGCTGGCAACATCTGCCAGTTCTTTCTGGTAGGCTCGTTTAAGAGACGAAAAAACACCCAGATCGAGTGGCTGGAGAATATGACTTGAATGAGGGATCAAGTAGAAGGGCTAGATAGTACTATTCTTGCATTTCATCATGAATTCAATAGTGCAATGGCTGCCATGCCCGTCGAGAAGTAGAAGACGACTCTACCCCTTATTTTGAGTCTCAGGAATGAATCTCTGACGAAACCACTTGAGAGAGATATCATTGAAGGTCCAGGCGATGTCTGAAGTCGTGTAATGGAAGTTTGGATTATATTTCATGGGAAACCATGTCGTTTAGCCAGATTTTCAGACGAAAATTATCAGTGGTGGTAGTTTTTTCACTTCAGCAGATATAGCTCCGACAAAAGAGACCTATTCCCTCAATTCTTTATTTTTTTGATTGAAATTTTGGTGCAGGCCACTCCAATAACCATTTGAATATCTGTGACACCCAAACAACAAACAACAAACAACAAATATTCTTATCCATATTCCACATATTCTCCGGCTTTATCTTGTGTAGATCAATGAACTCTTTGAATTGACCAAACCAGGTCTTTAAAGCCTCTACAGATGACTCATTTGCTCGCTTGTGATCAAGCTTTCGTCCTACTTTTGATTTTATTGCCGGATTTCTTAGCAAAAATCGGGATATCCAGTTTTTCCCGCATTTATTCTCACCACTGTTATCGATGGATATAAGTCTGACTGTATCCCTCAATTTATTGTACGTAACAGGATTGCCAAACCTCTAAATTGATTATTCAATTTAATAGTTCCTCTCCCTGATAGAAGACAGTTTAAATTGATTAGATTTGGCTTCTTTACGGGCGGTGGTGAGTGCCTTCACCCGTCTGTATAAGCCACTATGATCGATATCATATATCCTACCTGTCTCTCTAGTATTCTTAAAAATTTTCCTCTCTAGTTGATTGAGGGCTGACTGGTTCCTTTCTTCATGGATCTGCATGATTTCAATCAAAAATAATAAGTCGGGGTTGAGTGAGAAGTAACAATACTCTGTTACGTAAGGGAAATTTTGTCGCATTACATGGGACCTTATTATTATTATTATTATTGTTGTGTTACTTGAGTCCAAGACTATCTAACACATGTAGGTCCTCTCTGCCTACAGGCTAGATGTACCTATGCCTCGAGTAGTATACACCTTCCTTTGCCTCCTCCACGGCCTCTGTCCATCAATAATTCCCCCACAAGCCTTCATTCGAGTACACACTTAGAGGAGCCGTTAGCCCATCATTATCTTTCCTCTCCAGTCAACCAAACGATGACCATTTGCGGGTGTGTC
>PEDP01001218.1:0-12904 GCA_002918395.1 Erysiphe pulchra | reverse complement strand
ATTGGGAATAACTATCTTATAAATAGAGTTTTGCACTAGCTTAGCTACCGCTAAGCGAGTGTATACAGGCATCAACCATGTTAATATACTAGGGAATTATAACACCTACTGAAAAATTTCAGATTTTTATAAACGTCAGAACTAAAGCCCAACGTCGTTCGTTATTCATTACACTAAAACTTAATAAAATTTCTATTTTAAAATTGGTATAAAAGCTGAACCATTAAATTGAATTTCAGTAGAGGCTTTACTAATACAAAAAGAGCAGATGAAGATAAATAATAAATACATGAGATTCTTTTTGACGGTATCAGCAAGATGGAGGGCCTGTATTTGTCAATTTTCAACGCTTTTATTCTTTGAAAAATTGATCATGACACTTAAAATTGAATGCCATGACTAGATTGGTTAACAGTAATTTAATTTAATAGAAATTTAGGATAATATGGCGTTGAGTATCCGATAAATTTGGGATTCTGAATTTTTTCAGTAAACGTGTCCATTACAAACATATAACTTGATTTATCCGTAATTTGAGCGTCCCTAGAAATATAATAGATGCTTACTTTATCTGTTTTTAACACATTTTTAATGTGTACATAGTTCTTTGTGATAAGGAAGCCATTTGCTTACAACACGGGTATATGGCATGTTGAAGTTGAATGCGTAGGTCACGTGAGGTTGTGGAATTAACATTTTCCTTCATTCAAACTAAATATAAAATGATCAACTAGTGTGAAGACTAGCGCTAATTCTTAAGAGCTTTAGTGCCCAGCTCTTATTGTCCAATGAGAATAAGCCTTGATATTCTCATGTCAACCTAATTTTGTAAACACTGGTCCAGATGTCGTACTTATAGCCGTTTTATCACTTATTTTATGTGTAGCTTCTTACAGGAAAAAACCGCACACATTTAATGCAAATTTCAGGTTATTTTCTAGTTCTAAGGCTCACAATTAGTTTTATGACAGGGAAAATAACTCCGAAGCATCTAGTTAAATCTCTGCTTGTAAAATGCCGGCCTCTCGGATAAACTATTAATTCAGAGCCCTTCTAGTGGCTATTGCATTGTCAAGGATTATTTATCAATCTGCTTCGCTTACAACAAGCATCGCACATTTATAAAAATTTTTTCTCATACTCAGCAAGTCCTAGACCATAAGAATTTATTAAAAGCGCACATCAAGATGGCGAGTGAGTAGTTATTCTTGCGGAAAAACTTGGCCACAAATCCAACAAGATCAGTTTTTCTTACAACCTTTGCTAATTAATTCATAAGAAAGTAAAAATAGCAGTCAGCATAATCAGGTACGTCTTTAGTCCCTGGAACTCAGATTCATCAGCTCAAACATTGATTACTATGAAAATAGAGTAAGAAAGCGCATCGAAATGGGTTAGTGTCAACATTTCAATAGAACTTCGAATATTTACGATATTTTAGAATCAAGAGGCCCAAGACATCAAGATATCCATCATTAAAAGGCACAGATCCTAAATTCAGAAGGAATCATCGACACGCTTTACATGGAACAATGAAAGCATTGGTACGTTCAGCTGATAGGCTTTAACCATATTCCAACTAATTTTTCACAGAAAGAATTTAAAGAGGGCAAAAGAGATAGCGCATAAACATGATAGAAAAATATTTTCAATTTCACAGTATTCCAGCCATTCACTTATAGCATGAGAACAGACCTGTCCTAGAAATGTAGACCAGTGCAATTTGATGAAAGATAAACGTCGCAGCGTATTTCAAGATATAAGTAAACATTTGTTTTTTAACATGAGTTGCATTTATGTTATTATAGGCATTGTGTGTACAGCTTGACGGGCTTCCTTCAACACTCCCAAGCTGAAGGTTTTTACTTTCGTGCCAAAATTAACTCAGACCCATCATTACCAAACATTTATTCACACTTTCTCTATGGGAATACGATGTATGAAGAATGGGTCACATTTTCGGCTAGGGAGTTCTCAAACTAGCTTAGATAGCAAAATAGATTCGTTTGTCTTGACTAAACTTTCTTTACTAAACTTGGATTATCACGGTGATAATTCTAGCAATTTTGTTTAGTACTTAAAAATAGTAATTAAAAGTATATCTATAAGATCAAGGTCAACACAATTTGTTATTTCTCGGATTCTTGCGATGACAGACACTAGCAAGGGATAGTTACATGAATTTTCCGCAGCCTGATGCTGACAAACTTTGCTAAAAGAGCTAGTTCTTCTTCGCTCGGTCCCCCACAGTTAGTCGGGCGTATATTTGTTCTTATCCATGGCCCGTTTTCATTCAATCGCAACGCTGGGCGACTCATGATTCCCTTCTGCTGCAAGTTATTCTTTTCTTCCAACGATTATTAAGCAACTCAGTCAGAGTAAATTTTTTGAAAAGGTTACTGACTCGAGGTCCTCTACGTATAGTTACCACTTGGCAGCAGGTCCTGCTTCGGAAATCTCCTAAAACGTCCTTCAAAATAGTTCGAGACTTGTTGAAATTACAAGTTTGATTAATAACGATTCTCCTCGTAACACAATAACCACTCGGTGTTGGGCTGGATAATTTGGTGCATAGTAAAAAGACTTTACGAAACACGTACGATTCACGGACCCTAGATCAACCAAGGTAAACTTACATTTTGAGGTGCTTTGACGAATTTGGTCGTCTCCTAATATTAGTCCCTGCTTGAAGAGTTTCAAATACAGATTATCTTTTATAGTCGAACTTCATAATTACCATGCTCAAAATGTCTGCGGTTGGAAGCCGGAATAGTACACCAGCTGAGACGAATAGTTCTTCTTCTCTTCGACCTCCGTCTTCTAGAACCATAGGCTCTGGACACCATCTTCGAGCATCTGCAGATATGGCGGCTTTTCCTTTGTCTCCCTCTACAACTCGGATTCGTCCATCCTCAGACTTTTATGGCACTCAAATAAATCAGAACCAAGCAGGATCGGAAATCGACGCCTCAGATAAAATTGCTCAGCAATGGATAGCTGATATCGATCAATACGAGACAACTCTCGAAGAAATGGCAGCAGCTACTCTCGATCAGGATTTTAAAGATGAATTAAGTGCGATTGAACAATGGTTCAGAGTACTCACAGAAGCAGAGCGTACGGCTGCTTTATACGCTCTTTTACAACAAACAACACAGATACAAACTCGATTCTTTATTCAGGTTCTTCAGCAAATGGGCAAAAATCATCCCATGTCTGGTGTTCTATCTCCAGCAAATTTTGACAGAGGTATGTTAGAAATCCAATCAAAATTTCCAGTAGTTGACTGTTTTAGATCCTATGGCAAATCGTCTTAATGACTCTATGAACAAACTTAACGTAGACGGATCAAGAAATTCCTTAGCACGGCAACCACCAACACCATCTACCAAACGCCACTTCGGCCTAGATCCATCTACTATCAATGCAATGTTTCCCGATGCAGCAGCAGCAATCGCTACCGAGAAAGCCAAATTCACACAACAAACAGGAAATCCACCTTCATCCAATCGCAACAGCGCTACATTTGACTCCCGCACCTCGTTGATGACACCTACTATTTCTGGCCCCATCGATTCAATGGATAATAATAATGCGCATCCATCTTCTCCATGGGGGCCTCGAACAAACGAACAAGCAGTATCAAGACCAAAATCGTCATCTGGACAACCGTCTATGGGCCATTTCATGCAAGCACCTCTCTCCGCTGGTTTACGTTCCCCTGCAACTCAAATTACTAGCAATTCAAATCTTCAAAATACAACATTAAATGAATCAGATGTTAAGAATGGAGATATGCCAATGTTATCACCATATAATGGAAATGGAAACTGGGCATCTATGGTTAACACTCCAATGGTTTCTTCATTTAATAATACAAATGGGTTATCACAAGCAGACATGGTTGCGAACGCTACGGCTATGAAGCTGGCAGCTCTCTCAACAGTCAACAACCGATTTGCGTTGGATGATGTCAGAAAGTACCGCCGGGCAAAGTCGAACGATGGAAATGGACAAGGACCTGTTAGGTCTAACCTTCCAAACAATATGCCTGGTGCAAATGTCATGATGTTCAATGAAAATGGTCGAGTTCTAATTAGAGAGCAAGTATTGGGTGTCCAGGCGCCACAAAATTCTCAATTCAGTGGAAGATCCCGACCAAGCTCCCCAGGAATAGCCCTACAAGGAAGTAATGGATTTGGACATATTGGAATCGCATCCCCACAATTAAATGGATATTTATCTGCCTATCATGGAAAATCGCCAGGAATCACGAATGGAGTGAGCAATGGTATGGGAAATATGAACTTGGCAGTAGGGCAATATGGAATGGGAGCTCATGAAAATTATATTCCTGATCCAAATGACTTGGTCAGAGGACGTTCACCACGGGGAAAAAGAGGAAGTTCCAAGCCTCCAGAAGATCCAACCGATCTTAGTCTTTTGCAAGATATTCCCAGCTGGTTAAGAAGTCTCAGACTTCATAAATATACTGAAAATTTAAAGGACATGAAGTGGACTGAACTTATTGAGTTAAGTGATCAAGCTCTAGAGGAGCGAGGGGTAAATGCACTTGGGGCACGCCGGAAGATGCTCAAGGTTTTTGAACAGGTTAAAGGTAAGTCAATGATACCTATTGGATCTTACATTGTCTGACTTTATTTGAAGAAGCCAAAGCTGAGGGCAAGCTCTCGTGAGAATCTAAGTCGGTCGACCGTCGATGAATTACTTCACCTAGATTTTATGATTTTATTAGTTTATATTCATTCTAGTCGCTGTGGCTATCTGAATAAGACATTAAACTTGTCATAGAAACTACCTACTAACTAGCAATAACAAGTTTTTTAAGTTTAATCCTGTTCTAAAAAGGCCCTTCAAATACTGCAAAAGATATTGAATAAAGTTTCGAAAAATATGTTATTGATAATATATATGAGGAAAAAGTACAAAAGATTGTTATATCATTATCATTGTAAAAAAACTCCTGCTTTAGTTCGCTCTTTACGCCAACTTGAACGTCCTTAAGATGATGTAGGAAATTCTGGGAGTTGGTAACGAAGTGATGTTAAATTTTGATTCATATATTAAGGCAGAAATAAATCAAATCATTAGGCTGTAGATAAGCTTTAACAAACTGAGAATCATTGAGTATTGTCATTTAGTTCTGTGAAATATCTGTGTTTTTTTTGGAATGCAAGTGCTCGGCATATCAAATTCAATATATACGTCGTTTTCTAGTTTACTTCATAATCTGAAGAGATTCTTGGCCCTTATTCACTTAACCGGTAACAAATGAGTGGCATTGCACTTACCCCATCATGAGGTAGACTCAAAATGTATTAGTCAGCAAATTATGAGGATAAAACCCTTATAGCATCTAGCACTTCTCCATTGTTGTGTTCTATCGTAAAGAATATTTATTTATTTATTTATTCTATTTAAGGTCCTAGGACAGCACCGGCGGTGTCAGTCGGCAAGGATTATGGCCTCAGGCATGCCCTACTCGTTCTTACTCGTTATTTACATAAAATGCAAGATATATATGAAAATATATCAATCAAAGAAACAAAGGAAAAATAAGGAAAGCAACAAAAAAAGGACTAGCCCAGCATTTCTAACACCAAGTTCTAACCCGCCATTTAATGTCCTGGCAAATAATTATTAACTCCCCTCGCGTACAGGAGAGGGTGAGTCAGACAATTTTGCATTGAAACAACCTGTAATTAGTGCAAATTCTGCAAATTCCTCGAAGCAATTATGCCCAAGAGTTTTCTTCTAAAAGTATCTATTGTCATACCACTACAAAGTTTACGCATTTGATTTGCGTACCTTCGACAACGAAAAAAGTGGGTAGGAGAAGTCTCCTGCCCTCAGACGCATTCAAGGTTGGCGTCTAAATGCTTTAAACGACAATGATAGGTCGCAAAGTCACCATGCCCAGTTCTGGCAGCTAGTAGATTAAAGAGTAGCTGCGTGGTAGAGCTAGTTCAGGTGGTTTCTTATGGCGCATTTTTAGGTCCAAGTCTTGATATCGAGCTGGACAAACTTCGGACCATCATTTTTCTACTAATTTTTGCCGTTGTTGCTGCATAAGCCGGTGTAGGTAGGATAGAGTAATTAGGCCTGGCTGAGTGTGTCTCTCCGGTAAATTTCTTAACACAGCTCGGGCTTCCGCGTCCGCTTTTTCATTCCCATATATTCTAGAGTGACCTGGCATCCATCTAAATTCTGCATTAATGGATTTCGCTAAATTGTGGAAAAGGTTAGTGAGGCTGATACTGGATGTTGATTTTCCAGTAGACAGAGCCATCACTGCGGCCTGGTTATTGAGGAGAATATATATCTTCTCAGTATTTCGTCTCACGGACAAAGCAGCTCGAAGCGCCATAGTTGCCCCAAAAATTTCTGCATCAAATACTTCCCTACCATGTAATGTGCCATTTCCCCTCTGGAAAGTTATATCCCCGCGTTGAAGAATAAATCCCCAGGATGGGCATCCGAGGCCATCTGAAGATCCATCTGAGTATGCACATATATCTGCAGGATTTATTGTACATGACCATTGTTGATACCTTTGAATGCCATCAGTCTTCAGCCCTAGAATTGGAGAGTATGAAAGGGCTTGAAGTGGCTCTACAGCTTCTCCATGTGGAAGTTGTCGGAATGCACGTTGGATTCGAGACAACTGTGTTTTTGGTCTTTTTGATAGTCTTGACCTCGTTTTATATTTTAAGGTGCCCACATTAGGGCAAACACTCGCTCTCATACGAAGTGGGTGTCGATCATCGAGAGTGTTAAGACGAGCGGCAAGACGTAAGCGATAGCCTTCTAAAACAATATGAGCTGGGGGGGTTCCTCCTTCTCTGTGTAAAACCATGTTTGGCGTAGTTCTCCACACTGGCAGTGCAGCTTTCAGGGCCATATATAAGACCTTATTAATTAATCCACAATGAAAGGTTGTAGTAGATCTTACGGTCCCATTTGCACTTGGTCGAGACAAACCTGGCCACCACACTTCAGCTCCAAAAGTTGCCACAGGCAAAATGCATGTATCAACTGCTGTTATCAATGCTTTTGACGGTGCTCCTCTTTGTATAGAGATTAATCGCCGCATATGATGGGCTAAACTAAGTGCCTTGGTACTCCAGGTTGTTACATAGTGCTTGAATGAAAGATGAGAGTCGAGGTAAACGCCCAGCCAACGGATATGTTCAGCTGGCAAAATATTTTTTCCCTTCGCCGTGATTCCTACAGGTTCTTCTCTTTTGCGCCCAGGAAACTGAACTACCTCTGTCTTATTGGCGTCAAACAAGACCGCATTTTCATCAGCCCATTTAGTGAGACTATCAACCTCCCCCTGAGCTACATCTTCTGACTCCTCAACTGTCCTACCGAAGCCCAAAATTCCGATATCGTCCGCATAGCTGAAGCGATAGATGGCGTTCCCGTTGTTCCTTGGTTCTGCCATGTATAGAAGAAATAATAGGGTGATCCCTGAGGAAGACCACATATTAACTCTTTAGCTTCTGTTACACCTCCCTGAAAACGCACTTGTACTTTACGTTTTTCAAGAAACGATTTATTCCATCTGAGGATTGAGTTGGGCCATGCTTGAGTTTGCATCCGCCAGATAAGTCTATTATTTAATACGCCATCAGACGCCCCTTCTACATCTAGCGTTACAAATGTAGAGGCCCAGCCTTGTGTTTTAGCCTCCTCCATGTTATGTACTACGCAAGAAACGAGATCTGTTGCCGAACGTTTGGGAAGTTCTCCAAACTACTGCTGACCTACAGTCTTTATAATTATGGCGAGGTGAGCCATCCTCTTTGCCAATAGTCTCTCTAGCCCTTTTCCAAGACAAGACAAGACAAGACAATAGCGCAATAGGCCTCCACTCTTTTACTAATGAAGGGTCGCGCCTTAGTTTTGGTAGAAAAACTATTTCCACGAGTTTAAAACAGGTCGGGTGATAGCCAAGTCGAAGACAGGCACGAAAGAGTTGAGTCACATGAAGTCCTATATTTTTCCAGCAAGTTGCTAGTAACTCGACGGAGACCCCGTCCGCTCCAGGGCTGGTACTACCACCTCCAATGGTACAAGTCCTTACTTCGATCTCCGTAAGTTCTTCTAACCAAGGAATTCGTGGCTCCCATGATAGTGTGCAGGGAGGGAGATCATCGGATTCCAAGAAACGTGATAGAAGACAATCCCTAAGAATTATTGCACGTTCTAACTGGTCTGCTATAAAACGACCTTGTCAAAGGGGGGGTGTGATATTGGAGAATCGAGGTGCCGCCCACTGCATTAGCTTGTGTGCATCACGAGAGGATTTGAAGTCTTTTATCCTTCTTTTCCAGTGCTCTCTTTTTGCTGAGACAACTGTACTTCTAAATGTCTTCGCCCACTTCTTACGCTCCGAATCTTTCATTGCTTCTTGGTAGTCTAAGTGGGCAAATTTACATTCGGGCGTCCACCAAGGAGCTCTTCTTCCACTTTTCTTGTTAGATCGCTTCCCTACTGCTCTCAGAGAATTAGTTAAAGCCCAGCATATATCCCTCGCAAAGTTTTCCGTCTCCTCTACCGTTCTTAAATTAGTGATAGGGGTAAGCCATTGCGAGACTACCCGAATAAACTGAGGTACTTTCTCCTTTGATACTCGGAGTTTCCTCTCAGAAAAAAGCGAATTTACTATCGCCGCTTTATGAGTCTTTGGCACGCTGAGAATGTAGGTAATTTTCGAGGGAGTGTTTCCTCACCAGTCGATAGAATACGCCCTGTTTGAGATACCCGTAAATTCGCAATATGCCTTCGGCCAGCTCATAACGGATCAAGA
Organism: Erysiphe pulchra; assembly: GCA_002918395.1. Lineage (NCBI taxonomy): Eukaryota > Fungi > Ascomycota > Leotiomycetes > Helotiales > Erysiphaceae > Erysiphe > Erysiphe pulchra. Next base: position 4,068 of record PEDP01001218.1, on the reverse strand, counting down.
AGTGGCTGTAAAGTGCTGTCACGTTCCCAACACCAATGCTCGTGGAAATCTGATGGAATTAGACCCCCAGTAGTCTTCTTAGCATTGTATATATGGGAAAAGGGTAATCCTATAGTTCGCTTGAAGTTGCCTGTACAAGGCTGCAAAGGTAGTGAAATAGACTTGATATGCTTCTGTACAAACCGTAATGCATGCCAAGTAATATCTCTAGAACAGCCATAAAATAGCTTTTTGTCAATGTCTATGGAAATTCGATCGCGGTATAGTTTTTCGATCCGAAAATGCTGCACTATGGTTGATTACTGCAGCTTCGATTTGAAGCCATGACGAGCACAAATCCCCTCTACTCTTTTTTCCCCCAAGATACCGTTTAATATAAGCATGTTCTCCTTTAGACTGAGAAGTAGCTCATATTCCGCAGTGTATAGTATCCCTTATGATTTTTCCAGACACTAACTAGTTACTCTTGTTGGCCGGGTTTTAGCTATTCTTTTTTGAGATACGCCACGCACTATTGGGTTCTAGAATTTGAATATTTAGTCTCAAAATCAAGCCATAGAATATCAAATTGTTCTATCGTATCCGCCTGGATAACATCACGCTAAGTAGCCTCAAATTTTGATCAGTCATTAGATCCAAATGTATTCTTACAATTTAAAAGAACACACTTATTTACATACCAAATGCAGATCAGTGTAGGCGTAAATGGAAATACGACTTCTGCCGCATTCTTTTGAGCTTGATCACCATCTACAACCATTAACGAACGGTCGATTTCAAGCTCTTGAAAGCACCGGAATGCCAATATAAAGTCCTGGCTTGTTTCTCCCAGAAGAAATCAAAGTCCAATTGAGAATGTCATTCCTGAGTTTCTTACACCATGATGTAGTTGGTTAACCAAAAAACAACGCATGCTTTGCGTCATCAACTTACTATCAAATTTATTCGTTTCGTATGTGTTATCAACTGATAAAAAACCTCGGTTTGATTTAGTAAGTTCAATTGATTGAAGATATGCAATAAAAAGATGTTGTATCCGATTATTACTCGAGACATTGATTTTATAGTGTATATTGTTATCCTGAAGATGCTGAATAAGTGCATCGTTTGTAGAGAGTCAATACTTTTGCTCTCTTTTAAATGACGTATCTAAATTGTGTATGTCATACGCTTGTAATGGGGTATTAGAGATCTAGCGAAGGTATGTGATTGATTGAGCGGGCTTAATTCTTAAAGAAGGTTTTAATTATTTTCTCTATGAGATAAGATAAATCAAATTACCTGCTCTTTGCAATGATCTAGCCTGATTAATTTCTGCCTGTGAAAGCTTTCGGTGTGCTGGATGGGAACTAATTGAGTGATTGGAGGGTGGATGTGCTCGCTATGTTCCTTACCCGGCCTATGTCTTAGTTCTCACTGCGTATCCGCACGTTCAACAGCTACAACAGAGAACTGAAAACCTATCTTCCGGGCAGGTATTTGACACTTGCGGTCCTGAGAGCTGATTTTTGGATGTTTTCCGGTAGTACTTCTCCGGTACGTTCACAACTGTAGATTATTATAGATCGTGCACCATTATTAATCTTTTTAGATTGCTTTACTCGAAATTCATACAAGTACTATAATACCCACGCTTGAATCAAGGTATATAACTCATCCCTGGAGGCAGTAGCATGGATGTAACAGATGGAGAAGGTTCTCATGGTAAGGGCTGGGCAAAATCGGGAGAAGTATTCATAGTGAAGGGAAATGTGTAGGGAGTCAAATGGTTTTTTCAATTTAATTGTATTGCGTAACAGTATTATCAATGTAATTACCTTGTTTTATTATCTTTTTATCAAACTGTTTACACTAATTATCTATTTACGCAGACTAACGTTGCTAGGCAACGAAAATAATTTTGCTGACTAATAAATTTTGAGTTTACATCATGGGGTAAATGAAATGCGACTCGTAACGAATCTTACATACAGGTAGGCTCTCAACTAACTTATAGAGGTAAGACGCTTAAATTCGCTTCTTAAATCATCCCCATGTTCCATGCGCACACAAACGCATTTTTGTAATATAATTTAAGAAATCAAAAAATCAAAGAAAAACTACATTTGCCAAGGCGCTAAACATTGAATCAATCGGCGTACTTTTACTTCTACTCAAAACTTCAGCTTTCTTTTCAGGTTTAAATTCCTCCAATGTAAGTCGGATGTGTCGTTTATCATGAGACCTCAATTGTTGCCACCAGGATTTGGCTGTATTTGGAAAGTAGATTGCTAATCGGCTCATAAATTTTAACGTATATAATATTTTCGTAAAAACGTATGCTAAATGTTACAATCACCAGGCGTAAATTATATGATGCCAAATCAAATCAAATCAAACTTTTCTAAATCTAGGATCACTTCTCCATTTCATGGCCTCTTTTTACTGAGTGACCATTTTGGTCAACTCTCTCATTGTAATATTACGGTTTTTAATAATTCAACGTTTAATAGATCCTCGTATAATTCATGTTGAGTTCTAAAATCTTGGGCCTCAGCAATGTCAGCATTATCGACCTCAAAATTTTTCTGGTTATTATTAGGATCTATAAGAGTGTCGTAGTTCTCTTGGATAGAGAAAGTGCCTGAATATCGCCAATGAGAATGGAAGTCCTGAGGCTGTAGTATCTGGCTATTCCATTGAAGTTCGTCAATTCGGTGACAGCATGGGAGACTCGTGATCTTCGATAAAACTCCAGTACATGCTCCTAACGGGTGGACTCCAAAACTCTTTTATCTACTACCATTTTGTATTGCTTTAATACTTTCCAAAGGCAATACGCTGGCACATGAGTTGTAGGTTTACGGGACATAGCTATCCGATGCCCATATGCTACAACACTCTTAGCTGCAGCATGCTTCTCCTACCATATCAATTTATTCTTTCAGCGAAGCTCAATAGAATTGATCACTGTGAAGAGATTGCCTGTCGTGAAGCGCAGCTGCGTTTTCAAGGCTCATGAGTTCTCTCAGCCCGTTGAGTCGTAGTTTTTTCAAAATGGAGGACCTTATTGGATTAAAATGATTCAAAATTACTATTACAGGGCAGCTCTTTTGTAGGTATACTACTATTTTTTGATAGTGTGTTGCTAGGTTTATGTCAATCAAAGCTATGGTATTGATTTTTTTCCACTGTTTGCGATTCCTGATCAGAGGTTCCCACACAATGCAGTCTGCAATTTTTAGTCGGCTCATGAAATCTAGAAGTTTTAGAGATTCTCAACTCGAACATTTGTCATCAAAGTTCTTCCAGCTTTCAAAATGATCATCAAGAGTGTTACCATAGATTGTACTTTTCCAATCCTCCAGAAGACTATCAACTAAGTCTTTTCTTGATAGAATCTTAGAGGAATAAGCACTGATATTCATATTGATATTCCAAGTACAGAGAAGAACACTAGCTTGAGGATGAAGACGTGTAATTGCTTTAATGAAAGTTATATCACGGTCTGATACCCAAAGATCTGGGTTGGGAACGGGAACTATGCGATGTAGCTTCTACAAGCCATAAGTTAATGTCCACTCATTGTCCTCTTGAGTTTCACTTGAGAGGAAAAAAATACCAATAGTAAATGGTGTGCATAAAATCCAGCACTGGCATCTTGTACCGATTAGTTTTGTAAGTACAATCTACAATGAAAAGCACCATAAGAGTGCTGTAGCATGGATATGTGGGTGATTCGATTTTTATTGTGGAAGCATATATTCAATTGCTACGAGAAAATTGAAGATTCTGGCTCTCTTTTCTCAAACATTCAGCGTCAAAGATCAAGTTCATTTTGGGGTGAACCAAGACTTGTCTTACTTCCTGGATTCCAGGCTTCAACTAATATAATATGATATACGAACACCCCCTTGCCAATTTATTTATTTATACTATTTAAGGTCCTAGGCATAAGCCATAATGTCCACTTTGGGTACAGGACCGGCAGAGCCGGTAAGGATCATGGCCTCAGGCATGCCCTACTCGTTCACGCCCGTTATTTACATAAAATTTAAGAACTATATAAAAATATGACAATGAAACAAA
>PEDP01001217.1:0-12903 GCA_002918395.1 Erysiphe pulchra | reverse complement strand
AAAAAAAATTGAATCAGAATTGCGATGTTGGTGGTCAAAAAAGGACGAAAAAAAGCTTAAATTTTGATGATAGAAGCTTGGACCATCCGCTCATTTTTTTGCCATATTTCCATTAAGATAAAGATTTCTCCAGAGGAATTTTTCCCACTGGGTTTTCTCCTTAGGTTTTCCCTCAGTCTGTGGCCTTTTTGGCTATAGTGATTACGTTCCAACCCATTCGACCTAATGTAACTAGCACCTGAATGGTGTATTGGGAGGAATTAGGCACCGGGTGGGCATTGCTGGAGTTTGGAGGACCATGTATTCTAGATGTCTTCCATACGTGTCATGTACAATGTACGCTGGCTAAAGCCGACACGATAAATATAAACTAAACTACACTGGGAAATAATCCAAAGAAGTTACCAGAAAATACAGCCTCACGTCAACCGCTCGAAGAACCTATATGGAGTTGTCTGGTTCTAATCACCGAGAATTTCATTCGTTATCCAAAAGTTAGTAATTCAAGCAATTAAGGGCATCTTGCAGGGGATTTTTATGTCAATTCTCCTTATTTTGCAAATATTGCAAACGATCTCATGATAAAGAATGAAGAGTGAAGATTTACCAAAATACCATAGAGGAAACATGTCAAAGATCCGACTGGTTAAGCTGGGATAAAGCTATTCAGATAGAACTAGAAACATTGAATCAAAAAATGTACTTTGGAAATAGTCGAGTCACATGAGGATAAAAATATTATAGGCAATAGATGGGTATCTACCAAAGGGTTCGATGAGGATGGGAAACTTCTAGATATAAAGCTCGCCTAGTTGCCCAAGGTTTTTGTTTTAGTCAGGGTTACATTTGCGGTTACTCAGTTTCTCCTGAGGTAAGATTTGATTCATTTCGATTAGTAATTGCTGTAGCAGTATATCACAACTTATCAATCGGACAAATGGAAATAAAAAGAAAGGTAGGTTTGAGCCTCCCAATTATTTTTCAATCAATCTACTTGTTGAGTAAAGTTTTGTCATTTATACATTCATTCTCTCTTTTACTTTACTTGTTATATAGAACTGTGCATAACCAATTTCTAGTATTTTAGTTATTGATACTAGAGTATTCAAGCCTCTGAAAAAATTATTATTTTACCCAAATGTTTTTTGATTTATGACCGTTGAAATATGTCAAGAATTGTAGAATCATTTATATGTTATACACTTCATTTGACTTTGATTCAACTTGTTCTATTTCCTTTCGCACCATTAATTCTATAACCATGATGACAATTTTAATTTACATTTTTCTACAATATCATGGACGAAGGTCTTGAAGTCCAACATACTCTGTAGTTTTTATTTTATTTCATCAAAATTCCTCACTCATTTATATTTGCTCTATGTGTAATAAGTCTAACTATTATCGTAAGAGTCGTTTACTGGACAAAAGTTAAAGAGCACTATTCATTAATCATAACGCATTTTATTATCATAGATAGAAAAATTGAATTTTTTTCATTTTAAATAAATACCTGTCCCCATACTCTTGGAGTCCATTAGGGCTGTATCGAAAAAACTTCCTTTTTAGCTTTCACGGTTTTGCCCTGAATACTGAAATCAATTGGACGTAACGTATTTTGGGCCTTTTTGACTTGTATCAGCTAAGCTAGAGGTGGGCTGATTATGGAGTTTCAATTTGTTTATATTCATTATTATTTGAAATAATCATTTCTTAAAATATTAAGTCGTACAAATACCGCGATTAAGCCCTAACTAGGGCCTAAGTACCAAGAACGCTAGGTTTTTGATTTAGGTTACTCAGGGCATTAGATGGTGTTTATATAGAGCTCAAGTAGGAATCAAATGTGTGATTCGATTATCTTCGATTAAAATTAAGATATCGAGACTGTGTAAAGGATTAGTAGGTTACCTTAACGAAATGACCAGTTGATACTTACAGCTAAAAACAAGAATATAAGGTTACTACCAACCATAGCAAGAAAAATGCCGAGGTCTCTCCAGCGGTTTTCATATTGGAGTCCTAATCCCCGGTAAAATTGGTCACCAACTCCATAATGGCAGTACTGACACGTCTGTGTCGAATTTTCAATAAGGTATCCTGACCCACCGCTTTGAAAATACTTTTGCATGTATTCACCACAAGTTTGACCGATTGGCGCATTAAATGAACTTAGTTCGGAGATGTGGCACACAACAGGTAGCTCATGAAGTTCTGTTACTATCATACCTCCTACCAACCGAGTAATTGGGTCCAGTTCGTGGAGCCATCGCCAGTATTTGGGAATTTGAAACTTTGGAATTGTAACTCCACAAAAGAGGAAAAAAGCTATCGTAATGAAAGGATCAAGTAGTGAGGAAATAAAGGGCGATGGAGTTATCGCTGCTAGAAGCTGCGCGAAAGATACCTGAAATAAAGAGTTAGCCTAAATATAGAGAATCTAATCTCTAGTCTTACAGAGAAAAATTCGGTAATCATGACCATGGCAAACTGATAGCCAGCACGCGAAGGAGCCATAGAGAGGCCAGGTATGAAGTAGAGTGGGAAAAAAAAAGCCACCACACAAAGAAGACTATATGGAATTTCTGCAATAATTAGTGATAAAGCAAATACGAACTGGCTGTACATTTTTGCCGATGCTTCGCGATAGTAGATCATCCTTAGCATACTATACTTCACTTCTACTTGATTCTAAACAAGAGTTAGGTCTTTTATTTCATCAGACCGAGTATAGGAGCTTAGCATAGACTTACAAGAATTAGAAATGGAAGCACAGTGACCTGAAAAACAAGAAAAGTGCGATACTGAAGTGATTTTTGTGAGGAATCTAAATTCATATAAGCGAAACCATTGATTAAGCCAATGACGGCATGGTTAAAGAGACGTGTGAAGCCATAATTAGCAGAACGCCAAAAGGAAAGATTGGTGCGGCCAATCACTACTTTTAATTGGTGATGTAATGGGGTGGCAAATTCTTTTTCTTCAACTTTGAAATCTTTCTCGGCAATTTGTAGTCGTTGACTCTTAATTTGAGTAATATTTTCTTTTACACTGGCTAGTTCGGAGGATTTAGACCAAATATCTGCCCAGTCTTTACCCCCATTTCGAGATTGGTCAATAGCTTCCAACATCCATTCTGCCTTTATTACACACAATTAGCAATTAGCAATTGTCCCTTGTTCTTTATGGAGACAAAATTTTTGAAAACTTACCACGTTTGCTTCAGTGGGGCATATAGCACCATTTTTTTCAAAGTATGTTCGAAGTACCGATGCGTCCATCCCAATTTCACCAAAGTAAACGGTTTGCCCACCACGTTTCAATAAAAGTAAGCGATCAAAATTCTCAAAAAGAGTGGCATTTGGCTGGTGGATAGTGCAAAGTATAGCTTGGCCAGCTTCAGCAAGCTTTCGTAAGAATCTAATAATATTAAAAGAAGACTGCGAATCAAGACCAGACGTAGGTTCATCTAAAAACAATAATAGCTCCGGTTTCGCAGCAAGTTCAATTCCAATTGTCACACGCTTCCGCTGCTCTACAGAGAGGCCAGTTTCTGGTTCACCGATAATGGCATCTGCAATATCTTCCATTTCTAATAAGCTTAGAATTTCTTCAACGTAAGCGTATTTTTCATATTGAGGTATATGGTAAGGCTGTCTCAGGTTAGCAGAAAATCTAAGCGCCTCACGAACTGTTTGAGTAGGCTCGCAAATATCTTGTTGCTCAGCGTAGCTAGTCTGCCGCTGGAATGACCCTCCAGTCTTTAGGCCATCCACAAGAATATCACCGCTTATTACACCAACGGTTTTTCTAGCAGCTATAACGTCTAGTAATGTAGTTTTTCCAGCTCCAGAAGCACCCATTAGCGCTGTTAGTGATCCAGGCTGTACGTATCCGTATATATTATTTAGTAGACGTAATTTTCCAGATGGAGTTGGTACATCGTAGCACAAATCCTCCCATGTAAGTATTGCTTTGGACTTTATACTAATACCCTTCTCGTTGTTTATACTATCCGCTTTAGCACTACGTCGTTTATCTCGTTTTTGTTTGAGTGTCTTGTTTAGTCTATCGCGTTCTTTGTTTGGTCTCTGGAATACTGTTGCAGAATTACCCCCAGCACCCCATACAATATATTCACCAAAAATTAAATAGGCAATAAAAAAAATTATCGTAATCGCAATAAGAAGTCCGAATATTTTCCATATATCTTCAGATTTATATGCAAATCCTTGTCTTATGTAGTCGGATCCTAGTACCTTAGATGTACCCGGAACGCTCCCAGGTAAAGTGCAAACCTGGTTTGCAATATTATTATACCCAGGGCCACTAGGAATGAGGGACTCAGAGGAGCAGGTTAGGGTGAGCCTTCTAAATTCATTTATCATGATAGTTGTAAAGGCTAGTCCTAAAGCGTTAACATAGTAGATCCACTTGAACCAAGCATGTTGAGATTGATTCTGTATAAGGTATCCCGTAGTAACGATAAACAACGATATAAAAAGGATTGTAAATTTGATAGCATAATCGAAATCTGGGGACATAAATCCAATGCTTCTAAAGAATAGAGATATTGCTAGAAATGCAATCATAATAGTCCCGTAAAAAGTGAGGAACGCCCCTACTTCACGTACAAGACCACACATGAAATAGACGATTATGCAAAATGCTAGTATTCTTACAGCCGAGAAAGTTAAATCGACGATTAAATGTGCCAGCCATAAAGCTGAAGGACGATAAAACGCAAATGCCTTGTGTTTGTTAACCAGTGGTCTTCCCAGCATTGTGACAGCTAATTCTGAAAATGCCTGAAACATGGGAAATAACAGAGCTAAGAACAATAGCCCACCTCTTGTGAATGCACTAGCTGATGTCATGGGAAGATTTAGCCAGACAGAACCAAGAATTAGGCCGATAAGTATTGAGGTAACCCACGAAACTGCTAAAGTAAATTTATTTTGCCATTTAACAAAAAAACAACGTCGTAATAGCGTGAAGACCTGTAAATAGAAAGGAGCAGTATAAACTGAATTCTTAGAAGTTCCTTTCATCTTTGAGTCTTTAACAGCAATTTGAAAATTGGTGTATGTCTTCATATCTTCTTCCAATTGTTGTTTGTACTGAGTAATTTCATACTCTAGAGCCTGAGCGTACCTAGAATTGTTGAAGGCTTCCATAAGTGTCTCTGGAGTATGTGATACATTTTCCCTCAAATACCAATCTGTATACTCTCGTTCAAATTCATCTGTACAGCCAGTCAAAAAATCCGGGGTTGTCATTCGAGGCTTTTCTTTAAATCCCAATCTTTCGAAATAAGAGCGAGCCTCCTGCGTAGGACCAAAAAATACCTCTTGCCCATTATCGATGACCATTACTTTATCAAATTGATTGTAAATATTCTCAGAAGCCTGGTAGAGGGATACAAATGTTGTTGTTTTACAAATATTTGTCATTATTCTGAGCGACTTAATATATTCGAGTGCGGTAGAGGCATCTAAACCACGAGTTGAATTATCCCATGCACAAACAGTTGCCGACGTTACAAGCATTTCAGCAATAGAGACTCGCTTTTTCTCACCCCCCGATACACCTCTGACAAATTGATCCCCAACCATGGTATCTTTTGTGTGTTCAATGTTAAACATCTTCAGTAGAGTATTGACCACTTCTTCCTTAAATTTCGCTTTCGAAATTCCGGCTGGTCGCTTTCCAGGGGTCTTAAAGTCAACAGCAAAGCCTAGAGTTTGTCCTACGGTCAATGTTGGCATATGAATATCATTCTCTTGGTTATAGACCGTCTCGCCTCTGTATCTGGCAGCAAATGTCTTAGCATCAAATGGACCGTAGAGTACCTCACCGTCTATCCTTGTGTACCCGCATCTTTGATTGGCTATCACTTTGAGAAAGGTTGTACATCCGGATCCAGGTCGACCTAGAACTAAGACCATCTCGCCAGGTTTAGCTACACCCCGGAAAGACTTAAGAATTTCAGCGTCTTTTGCTTTTTTCCTCAAGCCAAGAATGCTCTTGGCTGTGTCATAAATGTTAAAAAAGGATACGAGCGCATCAACAAAAGTCTTGACATAGTTCTTTTGGCTACTTGTGCCATAGACAGAAAGATTCTCCCATACTACACCTATATATTTCGGGCGTATGCCACTTTGTTCTGCTGCCTATTAATTTTCAAAAATTGATTAGAATTAAATAAAAAAAATTTAAAATTATTGATAAGAACTAGATTAAGACTTGCCAGCTGAGTTCCCCTAAGAGTTTCTTCTAAATTAAACCGTGGTGAAATTGTCGAATTTCCTAAAGATCCATGTTCAGAATCTCCTGATGTCGAGGTGCGAACACTAGGCGCTCTATAACTTGTCCAGCTTGATGAACTTAATCTCCTCTCTAAATCTGAAAATTCAGCTTCAGATGCCGCAACGTCAATCCCGTTGTTATGTGTTCGTGAGAATCCGGAAGGGTTTTCTCGCCATGTTCTCTCTTGCATGGTTTCCATATTGTGTGAGAAAAGATGTTGTATTAGTCTAGGCTTCGTCAAGGTGTTTGAATACGTCTAACTCTTTGAGTAATGGGAGAAGTCTGTAGTGAAAAAAAATCGAAATGTGCAGCGGAACCTTTTTCTTTTCAATGTACAAAAATATTAAAGGACTTTTGTTTTGATCTATGTTATAAGAAGAGAATATTAGGTATTACAAGATAATAGAAGAAAAAGAAGAGGCTAAGGAGAAGGAGGAAGTTGATTGAGGTGAAAAAGGTTTAGTGGAGATGGAGAGAGGGCTGGTAATGGAGAGTGAGCGGCTAGTAAGTTGGGAGGAGACAAGAAGGAAGTGTATGAGAGAGAAATCCAAGTACACACAAGACGTTCTTGAGGTGTGGCATAAGTAAGTACAAATACGAAAATACAAAAGATACACCCCACCAAGGCTAGTGATTGCAGAGGAACTGCCAGCCAGACAGTCTGTCTGTACATCTATCTGACTGCGACTAAACGCAAAGAATCTAGTAAAGAGGGGAGCTTTTGAATTGTCTAGCCTGTGATTATACAAAGGAAGGGATGAAACACAATTCTCGCGATATTGACTTCCGTCCACCCACGCTCATTTTTGATGCGAAGGCCGACCAGCCTATCTCCGACCACTTGGGAGAGACAGATTTTGCAATAAGGAGCCATTCAGAAGACCTAGCACTTGATTCATCTTTTTTATCTTATTTTAGATCGTTAGTTCAGCATAAGCAACCAATCTTAACGGAGCCGCCGCCAGACCCACAAACCCACCCACCCATTCATTCAATCGATCGTTCATTGATTCATTACGGCATCGTTCATTTCAGACCAAATTGAGACTCCAATATCCATTAGGATGGCTGCAAAGCTGAGTAATAAGGGTCTAGAGGAGTCTCCACTCGGTCATGCACTCCATTAAGAATAGCCAGCTAGCCAGTGAATTCGAGAAGCTTCAATTTCTTTCTGCTCGAAGCAGATGTTTGCAAAGTAAGAATGGAAGTTGTCGTTGCATCATGACGTCGTGTTAACCTGGCTGCCTGGCTGCCTCGCTTTCTCGTCATCAGCCAGCCACCACCCAACACCACCACTAACTCCAAGCAAGGCTGGAGTGGAGCAGCGGATGCTACGCCGCGCACCGAAATCGACCGGTAGAAAGCCGAATTGAAAAGAAGACGGGCGAAAACTTTTCAAGGTTCAGCTAGGAAACAATTGGAACTCATGAACTCAAATCTGACGGAATGATATCAATCTGGGCAGGCAGAGCGGGCTTAATCTTCCTCCAAAGCCTAGATCCTCTTGTCGCTTCGTCTTTGTTAATCGTTATTGTACAATCCTAGTCCGAATAGACCAACCAGTTAAAAGGTCGAATTTCCTTAAAAACCTCGGTACTCTTCTTCACAAAGAAATCCTGAGGAAAGTACGTTTTCTTGGGAATTGCTGAGGACCATGCACAGATTTTTGGGAAATCCTACGCTTTTTTTAAAATTTCACATGTTATACGCGGTCGCTTACTACGTCCACAACCTTTTAATTCTAAATAACGCCTATTTAGTTATGCAAGTCACAACTACCCTATAGCTGTTGATTTCTGGTACAAATTTCGTTGTTTTTTGACGGCGACTCCGATGTGGATATCACAAAAGCAACTAAATCCACAATATAAATATCATCAATTTCAAATTTCTAATTCCCAATTTGAATTGAGTCAGAACGAGTGCTATGCTCGTTTGCCCAACATATTTTGTCAGATAAGAGCTCATTAGTTCTGTAGAACTTAGTAAAGCATTGGCAATTAGAACTATAGTATTATTCTATTATTCTACTAAGTGTCTATTCTCAATCAAGGTTTACAAAGACTCATGCTATGAAGGCCTAGAAATATCGTAAGTTTGAAGGGAATCACTCATAGCTTTAAAATAAGTCATGGTCACAATCATCAAAATTTGACGTAGCCATACTATCCCAAGGAGAATGTTTCGATTACAGGCTAAGAGGTAAAAAAGGCGAGAGTCACGAATAGATCTAATTAGCTTATCAGCTTAAAAGCTTTCGTTTTGCCGACGTTTGAAGGGGATTCATTCACTCATCACACTCTGCAATCGGTGCCGAGTTAGTTAGTTGAGATATTTTCAAATTTTGAAAAGAAACAAATTAATAAGCCTAGCCATTCAACTACTATACTTATGGAAAAAATTTCTGCCTTTGAGATCAAATAGGCGAAATTTTCCCATAAGCATGTTTTCTACAGGATTTTGGTAGAGCCTGTTGCACGAGTTCGACCATCAATCTTCCACAAGCATCCAAAATCTGGCATAGCTACCAATTACTCGATTGGAGTCTAAAGTCCAGAAAATGTTATCAACATCTCATCTCGAGGTGGTTACAAAGGAAACTTGACATTACCCACGCAGCCATGTAGGCATGATTTGAACAATCCTCACGTTTAGAAGAGATTTAGAAGGGATCTAGAGAGATAGAGGAGGGTAGGCGTAGTTGGCGGCCGCGAATTAAGAAATAGACTTGAAAATCTAGAATTTCGTATGCCCCTCGGGCATGAGGGGCCCAAGGATTTGACGTTGAGTAGTTGAGGTGTTGATGATTCGGGCCTGAGACTCCTACTGTTGCTGGGGAGATGGCTTTGTAACAACACTTTTTTAAACAAACACAAAACGTTATTATTAGCCTAATCCTATATCTTAAACTCAAATTTAATAATAAGTGTCGGATTAGTGTAATTAATTTCTATGGCCGAAATTATCCGGAAAGACAAGGGTTAGCCATGCTTAGTGTAACATAAGGGTCGGGGCGGCTTCCGATGGTTGTCTCATCAACAACTACATGTGATAAAGAAGATGTAAATAGTAGATGGTAGATGCATTTGCAAGATAGGAGAAGATAGCAGGCACTCTATTGATCGAATAGTTTGAAGAAAACATCTTGTCACATGTAACTACAGTACCTCTTTACTAAGTATGAAACATTAAGATAGAAGACCGTTTCTCTTTGCGCTGCAGAGCTTACGGACCTGAACAGCGGGTTTAAGTTAGCGGGAAATAAAAATGCGTAAATACTATTTACTACCAACTAGGCTCACATAGTAAGCTGACAGTAGTTTAGTTTATATTTATCGTGTCGGCTCTAGCCCGCATACATTGTACATGACACGTATGGAAGACATCTAGAATACATGGTCCTCCAAACTCCAGTAATGCCCACCCGGTGCCTAATTTCTCCCAATACACCATTCAGATGCTAGTTACATTAGGTCGAATGGGTTGGAACGTAATCACTATAACCAAAAAGGCCACAGACTGAGGGAAAAGCTAAGGAGAAAACCTCAGCCATTCCTCCCGTACTCTTTTACGACGAGCGGCCGCAGTCCTCCTCCAATAAGCCATACAGGAATCCAACCTGTAACTCCTAGAAAGTCCAACCAGCACCTGACCACTTGCGCCACCAGCTTATTTTCATTGGTGTTGAACTGACAGTAAGTCAAATGATAGAATTATTAAACGAAGAGCGTAACGTTTTACTAAAAAAGCTCGGCATTGCTCCAGAACTCAGAACTAGCTAAATTAGCTCTTAGAATTGAAGGATAAAATTTTCTCCGAAACAAGCCTCGTAATCGACAAACAGTTGATCCTAAGGATAAACTATGTTTCATAGATGGCAACTTTTGGTCTTTATATAGAGTTCAAAGCAAAAATAATTGGTAGTAGGAGGAGAAGTTCTTCTCAAGAGAACATGGAGGACATTCTACCTATTTTGGAAGATGAGCAAATCATAATGATGAATAATGAAGGAAATTTCGATAAAGTTTAGGCTTACAAACCTATGTCGCTGGTGGGGGAAATTTTTATTAATTATGCTTAGAAATTACTTTGTTTAATAAGGTAATTGCTAATCTGTAATCCCTGCCAAAATAAGCCAATTATATGGCCAAAAACCCCAGCAATTACCCGTGCACCAGCTCTCAATATTATGTCATAATTTTGGTGTCTTTAATTGGATCAGAAGCTATACTCCCCTGGCTCATTGTCATGGCAACTGCTACAGGGGTCTCTTTGAATTCGTTTCTGTTGACATCAGCATCAGTTGTCATCAAGTCAAAAAAATATAAACCTAAATTCCACCTCAAATATCTGTCCAACCATCCATTACATATAGATTATCCTCGTGTAAGTTTGCCCTCATTATAAAAAATTAAATCACACGTACGAACCACACTTACGAACCACACGTACGATTAGTGTGCCTGCCTTGGCTGACCATTTCCAACACATATGTGAGGTGCTCTTGTAGAAACTAAACTCAACGGGGCGAGGGATTTTGTTGGCGATTAGGGTGTGGAATTAAAGTCTTCAACACTGATTGCGATTCAAGATTCATGCTGTGATGGTTGGCGATGTGTTGAGCTGATATTATTCAGTGTGAGGTTTACCGCTATATTGTCTAAAGCGATAAGAACTCTCTATACTACGGTGAATAAATTCCCTGAAGTATCTGATATAAACATCTTTATGTAGTGATGGGGGCTCTCAGCCTTGCTACCTTTCAAATAGCCAAAATGAAGGTGTTGACTGATGTGGCAATTGGCAAATCCATCCATATATGGGAGCCACGTATCCTCGATTTATTTGAGAATATTTTCACCGATAGGAATGAAAGTAAACCACTTGGAACTACAGCTATTCTATCAACCAGAAAACTCAACGCTTGTTGGAGCATTCCAAACTTTCATGAAATCCTCTATCAAATCTTGAGTCGAATTGCCATTTAATACTTCAGCGAGATAAGACTTTAGAGCCATCTTGATGTTCCACGAAACAAAGTATTTCTAGAGTTAAGTAAATCTATATCTATGGCTCAGATCGTCACAATTACCCCAAGCTTAGGTATGCTGTTTTTCTATAGAGCTTTTCATAGGACATCAATAGCTCATATCTGGTCTTCCTCTGCCTCTTGACTGAGAAATACATACCCAACTTTAAATGCTATGATATTCTTAGTACACCTATCTACTTGAAGAAAAAGCTTCTTGAATCGATTTGTACTATACGAATAGTCCACTATTTTTACTTTACGAAATTGACGCAGTAGAACAATCGGCGTTTTTTGCTGAAAAAAAGGCGGTTAAGGCAGTCATCGGTGTCTACCAAGAATTCAAACCACCAGTCTTGATCCCCTCTCTCCACAAAGAAGACTAGTCAATGTACTAATTGGAGTTTGGTCTCTAAGTTGAACAACTTAGAGTTTTCTGTTCTTTTCAAAGCAGATAATGTAAGGCTAATACTTCAATTAACAGAATGCACTAATTCAAGCTTTAAGTTACTCTCAATTATTTAAAACCGGATCGTAAACATATGGGTGACGGTGTAATAGAAAGAAACTTGTCTTATGTTATGGAATTTGTTTATACTGAAACGAATAAGTTGGAAGAGACCCACCCCTGTTATGGTTGCTATGCCAATATTGCAGGGTAGTACAGCTTCTCCTCCAATTAAAGGGCGATTAATATTATGCAGCCCCTGTAAATCAATAGTGTATAGCCCTAGCTCAAATAAGCCACTTAAATCGTCGAATTTCCTCTGAAACCCCTGTATTTTCCCCTACCCTGAGTTCTTAACATTATGTAATAATTTTCTGTCTTCTAACTGACGCAAGAGTGCTGGGTAATTGCTAGGGGTCCCTTCACGACTGATCATTTCCTTGTCAGTTTTTCTGTTTGTTGTTCGAAGGCAGCAACTAGTAAAGATCTTTAGTATCCCTACAATATGCAGTCATGGCATCCCAAACCGATTTGTATTGTAAGATTCTGGTCCAAGATGAGGATCATCAAGGTAAAACTTACTTTTTTCCAGATCTCCAGATAAATCTATAATTCTGTGTAAAAGTAGAATTTCTTGTGGTGTATAATTATGACTTCAGGAAATTGTCGTAAAAGCATATTTGAAGTTTACTGAACAAAGAAAAGTCTAGTCAAGCTATTGTTGGCATCTACAGAGTAGTCAAACCACCATTCTCGATCCTGCTCTTGGAAATCATTGTCCCCCTCCCCACGAAGAAGTCTCAGCAGTGCACATATTGGTGTTTGTCCTCCAAGCTACTTTTTTCTATTTTTTGCTAGACAATTATAAATACCAACAGCCGTGGCATGGCTATCATCTTGTCTCAATTCAGCTAAGATGGTCCTTGGTCGAATGCCAAGTTCTGATTTACGAATTATGTTGTCTTTTTCTTCCTCCGTTATGCGTGTAACTGAAGGGTGTCCTTTTGCTGATATTGAAGGTGCATGATTGTGGATTGAGTAGCTAATATCAACAACGTATTCATCGCCCGATAAACGAATCCACAAGGCAAACGGGCAGTTACATCGTTGACTTCCA
>PEDP01001216.1:0-12916 GCA_002918395.1 Erysiphe pulchra | reverse complement strand
CATTTCACGTCTTACATTCTCTAAAATCTAGTCTTCGAATATAATTTTCATTAATATCTCGCTTCATTTGTTATGTTCTGTGTTCTTGGGGCTGTTTTTAGATATAAATGTACTACATGTGCTTGTACTTGCACCGCTACGTGTAAATGTCACAATTAGTTATGCATAGTTGCCATGGTGATAATTCTAGCGTCTTTCCAGGCTCATGATCCAGCTATTTCCTAATCAGGCAATTTTGCTAAAGTTTTCGCTTAATGTTTCTAATCAAGTTAGTTGTATGTGAGACTTAATCAAAGTGTATGTGAGACTTAACCAAAGTCGAATATATACATGAGATATTACATAATAAAGTGGTCCTAGCTCAGACCCGTGACATATAGTCACTGACTTACCAAATGGATTATAGACTTGTATGTATCATCTGATAAGTTTTAATGTCTTCAAGTCGAATATTATACAAGTTTTCCAACGGCACGTCCCTCAAAAGGGAATGCTAATTGTATAAGTAATAGGTCTCGAATACCTCCTTTGGAAGGATTGATAGCGGCAATTGGATACATTTCAACCATCATATTAAAAATTTTTTTTGTAATCTATGGAAGAATTCTCGATATATGATTCAACTCAAAAGGCTCTATTGTGGACGAATAATTTAGGTATTTAATGTAAAAAGACAAAGTTACTCGAAAAGCATAATGCGAGCGCGATAGGCCATTTCAAAGGCTGATTTTTGTTGCCCTAGGCAACGCAGGTCAAGCTAAGATTGATTCGGCAAATCAAAAAATAGTATTTTGATCGCGGTAATATGGTTAGTTCAACCCCGAAAAATAAAACGTTTTATTAAAGTAGAGAAAGATACAAACAAAATAAGTATTTCTCATACAGGAACAGTAAAATAAAAAGATTTTTTAAAAGTTCTATATCCTCTTCATCCCCCTCTCCCTTTCCTTCATCATACAACCTAATATATATCTCTTTTTCTTAAACTAATCTACTTACATGATCTTAGATAATAATATTTCATTGTGACTTATTCTGATATCATAAGATCTGTGACTAGAATATAAAAGATGATGATCATCTGTAGTGATGGTCTAGACTTCAACAGAAACTGGCAAAGTGACAAAGTGGGAAGTGAATAGTATCGCCAAATTCATGAGTCAAATCTTAAGAGATTTATTTATGACTTCCTATAGCTAGTATGTGAACTAATTGCCACTAAAGTTTATGTGTAAAATGACTCACCAACCTATGGGTTGACAGAGCTCAGCATTTTTATATTTCTTTCACTGGATTACTTCTATGCATTTCAACAACTACCATGGTAATTATAAATGTGAATAATATGCTTTTTGGAACTTCTTCCTAATTTATCAGTTTAATTTAATCATAAGAAACATGTGTTGTTTTTAGCCTAAAGATTGTCGTTTAAAATTGGGGTGTCGGAGAAGGCAGTTTCTTGCAATATTTATATATCCCCAGCATCTAATTTTTAGTCTACGCATGGAATATCTATGGAGAAGGAGAACAAAAATTCATGGCAATATGTTGATGTAGATCATTAGTTACTAACTTATTTTCTATCAAAGAGTATCTGGGAAGACGAATCTCTCTTTCTCTCTCTCTCTCTCTCTCCTCGATTTTGAGTATATTCTTAATAAAGTATTGAAGTCTATAAAACCACACGCAGAATTTTACTATCCTTATTATCTATAGCCTTAAATCCCAATCAAAAATCAACTTTTTTACCCGCCCAACTCCGGTTTTGACTGAATAATAAAATTAAACACCCCCTCCCTCCCGCCGTCTATACTTTTTGATTTATTAAATAATTGATGAAAATTGAGGATTTTTAATTCTCTTTTATGGATATTTTTCCAATCCAATAAAGATAAGATTTCTTGAACACAAGTCGACATCTCAAAAGTGGACTATTTGCGATGTCTAGGGGCTAGTGATGAATTTCCATTATAAAATTTTGCAGGTAATAAGCAGATGTGAATTAAATGAAAGGGTTCCTCACCCCCATATTAGTTCGGAGTATTGAAGCAATATAGGCTTATTGTAATGCGAAAGAAACCTATTGATTTTTTTTTTCGTAATTTCTATCTTCACACTGAGTAAAAGGTTTTTAAAAGAGTAGGATCTTTAAGTTATCGTATCATAATTTTTCCGAGCTCGTAGGGATTTTTTCTGTAATTATACTTATCTTGGGTTGTAAGAAGTCCTTTTTTTCGTTTCTCGAAAAATTAATAATGTTAGGTAAAAAATTAGTATACTTTTTATAGCGAATCAAATCAGGATAATCCCCTTTTGGTAAATTTATGCTCTCGCTTCGACAAGCACGCGGTGTCATCCGCTCATTATCGTTGGTTTCACCATCCGGACGACTCCCCCATGAGGTCTATAAATAATTGATTAGTTGGGGGTAAAAAGGATGAAGTTATGATTTTAAGATGGCTATGACTCACCATTCGTAGGGTTAGAAGAGCATAAACCTTGATAAACCCATGAAAATAACCAAAAAGAATCGACACGGGGAGAAAAATTATATCTAATGGCTCCCTGGAAAATAGACCAACCAATTTGATGATTTTAGTCCAGAGCATAAAAATACACTGAATTGTGATAGCATATTGCGGCCAATTTCCTGGCAGAATAGATGATGCCTTTATTGCTAGATAAATTATTAGTGGATCAAAGACAAAAGATAACGATGTAAATGTTGCTATATGTAGAGCATAAGTGCACCAAATTTGTTGCCTGTATCTTTATCAGTAAATAAATACCGTACATGCACAAAACACTCACTTCCAAACATGGCGTTCGGTGAATAAACTAGTATAATTGCTTCGCCAGTTGCTGCGAGCCCAGCGTGAACATTGATAGAGAAATTTTATATTATTCTCTAGGGTTGTCTCAATTTCAGTTTCCTTGTTATACTGAATCCACGTTTTCCACTTATTTGCAACAAGCCATCGAGTAATGAAGTTATCATCATCAGCATTTAAGTGATATTGTCCCCAACGCTCGTTCTTGAAACCATGTAAGAAGAGTGGACTCTTTAAAATTTCTGCACGAAACGCACAAGTACGACCAGACATACAAGACGTACCTCCATCAATTCCATGAGTAGCTGAAATTTCAAAATTCCTGCGCTCAATATACGCAGCTCCTAACCAATTAAATATTAAGGCAGGAAGGGGCCCTGATCTTAGCCTTTTGACTCTTTGATTTGGGCCTACAGCACCAATCCTCTGATCTTCGAATGGCGCTAATAGCAAGGGATGATAGTCTTTGGCCAGGTTACATCGTCATCAGCCATGACAATAATTGAAGTCCTGACCTTAGGAATGGCCTCACACACTTGTTTTCGTTTGTTGGCAATTTGGACATGAAAAACCCGAATATTTGATGCGTCTAGAGATTTTGTAAAGTTCACAAGCTTTTCGTATTTATCAGTCGTCGTTACCAATAGTAATTCAAATGGTTGACAAGCGAGAATACTCTGCAAAGGATCTCTCAATTCTTCAAAATTATTATGGATAGTGGGAATTATAACTGTCACATCATTTGCTGTAAATGAAGGTTTTAATGTTTTTGAAAATGACTTGTAAAGCCAATGACTGAAGAAGTTACCAAGAGTACGAACATATCTATGTAACCTATGGTATGTAAAAGTCAACCCAAATACATGCCAAGATTGACGAGGAAATATGGTTAGGCTGGGAAATCTGACTTACCACAATATCAAAAATGACATCTGCCATCCTGTCAACGACCATAGAAAGGGAACTAAATAGATCATATTGAAATTCAGGATAAAGCCACAAAGCTACGATTTGATTGGCTTAACTGAAAAGAAGTATAGTCTCTGTTCCAAGTTAAGAGCAAAGATATCGGATTCCGTCGGAGTTATGAAGACTTAAGAGAACGTAATGTATCAATTCTCAAAGATAGATAACTTAAATTAAAATTTCAACAGGCAGAGAGCCTTTTCTTTTTTTAACTCCCTAAGTTTAAAGGAGGGGGTGGTTCGGAGAATCCGTAGGCAAGAGGCAAACTCTCAAAGAATTAAAAATTACGACCGGTCTTAAACGACCGTTTGATTAAAAAAGCTTTAGAAGATGAATTCATTTAGAAAAACAATGGTAGGATCCGTGGTTAGCTCTCAATGCCTATTTTTCAGCGATCTAAAGCTTCAATGTACTTCATTGGCTGTGATTTCGGACCATTCATGAAGGTCATACAAAGTTGCTGAAGATTTAGCAATTATCAATTAGCGGTTAGAGATATGTGAGATATGCAAACAGGTCGGATTGAAAAAAGAGTGACAGGCATAAAATGGATACAGAAAGCTCGCAAGTTCGTTCAGAGATGAATAGACTAGCTGGGAGATATTATATAGTCTGGTAATTTAAGCCTCTCCATATCTTCTATGGTGATGAAAGAGAGAAGTAACGAGAAATGTCAATACAGACAGGGATCTAGAAACAAGCGATTAGTTGAATAGCTTGATAAGAGATTTCGAGCATGGAAATGGAGAAGAGACTGGGACCAGCTACGAAGTCGCGCGGCACTTGTTTGCTATTCTTGATAAAGAACAAAATTGGAAGTACTAACTATTGGGAGAACAGGGCTGTCCCAAATCCTGGGCCCAGAGAAAAACGTTTTGATTCACATGTTTGGTGAGAAATTTGATCAAAGATTCATCAAAATAAACAATTTAAACGAATGATAGATCTAATAAAGATCAATTCAGGTTTAAATTTAGCATTTAAACACTTTCAGCCTGGAAAAATTGATATTAGGAGGGGCCTTGAAGGCCCGCCAACTGAATACCATCTAGATGGTAAGTCCATGTTCGAACACTCCTTCGACCCAAAATTGTCTTGCCGTAGTAACTGGATAATTCAACTGTAAATTTTATATAAATCTTCTTATTATTTTTTTCGCACTATTTCTTCCCTAACTGAAGTCCAACCCTGTAGGTTGATTAACTGAAAACTGGAACTAGCAAGGCTACTAGTGAGTTGTTGAAAAGGTTTCATCAGCTCTAGATCCTTCGAGAATCCTATACTTTCCGCTTCTATTTTCCTCGATCCTCGACCTGAGACTATTGTCTGAATGAAGCCGAGACATTGACAAGGGGAACAATCGTGAAGACAATTATAAGCGAAATAGAGGGGACGCCAATTTTTTCAAGAAATTCTAGAATTTGATGTTGCAAAGTTTATTATTGTAGTCTCAGACAAATCTCATAAGGTATTGCGACATTACGTTCGAAAGAGTTTCCAAATACACTGACTCGCAATTATTTTATTATTAGATTGTTTCTTCCATCTATTTTTCGGGACATGAAGGTGGCACGGACCATATAACCCTCGCACTCCAAGTAGGAAACATAACCTCGAGAAGAGCAATCCATTCTTGGGTCAGGGTGGATACAGTATGATTGAAAATAAAAAATCGACTTAAAGCACGCAAATCTGGTACTGTGTCGCTATTAAGGTTGGATGCTTGATACCTGTGTATTTTTGTCGACTTTGAGTACTGTCTGGGGTAAGGCCAAAATACCGTTAAAGCCACTGTATATCTTCGTCGTCTTGGTTATAGTAGCTATACGTTCCAAACGCTCGTACTTTATTTTATTCCATCTCCGTATTATCAGACTATTCAAGTTGATCACCAAAAGAGCCATCTTAGACTAAAGAATGTCGTATTTTCCCTGAAATGCATACATACACACATAAACTATGCTCAGGAAGTCATCCTTTGAGAAATCTTATTTTACTGAACCACTTCATCCCACACGTCCACTTCGCCAAATTATTTGCGTTACTTTTTTCCTCAAAGATCTTCGGAAAAGGGGCTTTCCATATTTTTGGAGTTTAGTGAGTTGGGAGATGAAGCGTGTCAATAAGTGATCGAAGGTCGAATTTGTAAAGACAGAACCTAACTTAGGTTTTCTTTATGACGGAAATCTTTAGAATTTCTGTATGTTTAACATGTCATTCACCTAACTACTATTAAAATTGTCCTTAGTACTTCTATACTTAATGTGAAGCAATTTAGCCTGAAATACCCCTGCTAAAGCTAATTTATCGAATTAAAATAGAGATTTGAATTACTACTGGAGGACACCCATGTACATTTAAGCGATAGGACGCCCCTGCTACTCAGCTACAAGAGTTCGCGTACTTAACTAGTACTCACTACATAAGCCATAGGTTGAACAGTAAAGCAGAGAGCGACCGCAGACTACTTAAGTTCTATATCAACGTTAGTATAGGAGAACTTCTAAGAAATTGGATAAATTTGAAGGCTGCTATTGAAGATCAGTGCCTGAAAATTCAATCCAAATATGAACAATCAAGACCTCCGACTGCAAGGTTGTCCTTCTCTGGACTTTGCGGCTTGACCTGGCACTTTTAGACTAACTCACATATTGCCTTGCTCACATGAGCTAAAAGCTCATGAGGATTGAGGATGATAGACGAGAGTTGAAAAAATATGACCAATCCATACTGGTGGGTCGACTAAATTTTCCGTCCAAAAATCTACACAACTAACTATTAACTACCTTACTTCCTGTACTTAACACGAATCCTACTGCCTCCCAAAACAACCTACTTAAACAGATAAGAACCCTCCAGAACTGTGGAACTATGAGAGCCTTACAACTCTAAATTAGCAACTCCATGGTCCCACTTGCCAGGATTTTGAGCTTTTTGGTTTTTCTGTTGAAAACGAATGGTTAATGCACCTCTTCAAAACTAACATCGAGACCAATTGATGATGGGTTCTATCAACTTACCAGTCAGCGCGGCTCTTGCATCAGCTACAGCAAGAAATTTTAGAGACAGTACGCCAAGGAAACCATCGAGCTTTAAATATTCTTATTAACTAGACATAGTTCTAGCACTTCATTTAGATAACGCGAAAAAATATGTTTTTTGTACTGTATTGTCGGATATAATGCAGCTAGCTACATTTCAAAATAGCAAAAGAGATAGAGTATGAATTACGATACAGAAAAATCGAATATGCTATGAGCAGTTAAGAAATAACAATGGTTGATATTATTATAAAATGCAAAAGAATTCCTAGACGAATAATTTGGTACGCGTATCATATCCATGATTCGCGTCGTGATCACTTAGCTGAGGCCGGGGTGTTTTTTCGCTTGTATTTACATAAGTGTCTCTCCGAGTAACGCTTTGCCACAAAATACAGATTTGGCTCAACTTTTGCTTCATTTTAATTGGTCAGACTGTTACTAATTTCTTGTTTTATTGGCTGATTTATAGGATCAAAGAATATCAAAATGCCGTTGTTTGGGAAACGGTTATTTGTTTATTTATTACTGATTTCATTTAGAAAATAAGACTTTCATACTAACTAATATTTGGGAGTGTAGACGTAAATAAAATCAAGCAATAATAAATTTAAACATTATAATAGTATTATCTGTCTCACAAGTTTGCCAATAAAATATGCTGAGATCATGAAAATAATTATAATAAACCTCAGCATACTTGCTATTTAATTACTCTATGTCTTTTTTTGAGCAAGAAAAAAGGGACACATACAAAGTAATAACATGGTAAATTTTCAAATTTGGGCCTACAGGTTAGACCGAAACGATGACCAGTGATTCTTTGACTCTAACTTACTGTCGAAATTGAATGTCATAAGCAGGATATAGGACGTATGTAAGATATTTAGAATACATGAATCCCCAATCCACACCAATATCTACCCAGAATCTTACTCATAGGCAGGACGCTCAGTATAATAAAGAAGGTCAATCATCGTCAACTTTGAAGCCCAACATCACCTTCATTAATTTATATCTACATTCTGTAAGTTTAATGAATATCAAATCATCAATTTTACGTGTCACGAAGTTTACTCAGCTAAAAATGAATGTCTTGTAAGTTTTGACCGGATAAAGAAAATAAGGTGATTTTTAAACTTATTTCAGCAATTTGGAAGGCCCACAAATGCCATTTCGCAACATTTTTACGCCTTGAAAAATTGACTCTATGAAAGAAAAGCAACACGATGAGTGATTTAATTTTCAGAAATTTAGTTGAACAAACATCGATGTTGATAATACGATAGAAGTCTATCTAAGATGGAAGTGTGCATCCTAAATAACTCAAGGCTAAAGCCGTTTAACCCCTCTTTATCACGTGACTTATTTACATAGTATAAATAATCATGTCATTAGAACTGAATAGATATATAGGAGATACTACTTAACGAGCTTGCCGTTACCAATACTTGATTACGTGACAGTACGAGCCCATAAACTTTTAAAAAAGCACAGAAGTCTAAAGATTTAGATGTAGTTTTTGCTGATAAATCATCACGTGGACAGCCTAAATTACTATTATATTATTCGAGAAAAATCTGCTTGATTGTATGAACACTGATCAGTGTCATTATCCTTCGCTTAAAAAAATATGGTCAGCATGAGGATTCCAAATTTTCGAACCCTATAATCAAGTCCCACAAAATAAACCAGATTTATCATAAATAAACACTGTCACTGTGTCATAACCTTAAGACTACATACACCGTATTATTCTATCCTTTTGGCAACCCTGGATATGGATTGTCTTCCTAGCGTCTAACTAACCCTACGCATCGTGTATTAGGAGACCAGCAACGAGAACAGCTTGATGAGACTATGGACAATACTCTAACTGGATATGTGTCTGCACGCCTGTACTTTCGATATCATCTCTTTTCGCGACAAGAATCGCCGACCTCACCAGTTAAATTCAATGCCCTTATTCACGGTGAACGACTCTTCCAGCAGTTATGCTGTGATATGTATGCCTGCGTGGATGATAATGTATTATGCTGGCATAGGCTAAATCAAAGAACTATTCGCAATGACTTATATTCAGGCGTAATAGATACTTTGAGAAATGACCATCAAGGCAATATCGGTATGCCAGTTATCTTATCAGCGTCTTATCACGGTGGTGATAGACACATGGCTAGATGCTATCAGGTGCGTACTTTCGACATTTCCCCATTGTGTTCCTCGATTAAATGTTTTGATGATATTATCAATACTTTAATTTACGCTCTTAGTAATATATATTCATATTATTCATATTCGATTTTACTTTCACTGTAGAGTAAGTGCATATATATTTGATATAAACTAATTTCTTTAATAAAGAATGCCATGGCGATTATGCATGTCTAGGGAAAACCATCTCTCTTTATAACATTCACTGCAAACCCTTCTTGGCCGGAAATTCTACAAAATCTAGAACATTCGCAAACTCCTGATACCCGTCCCGACCTCTTAGCTATTGTTTTTAAATTGAAACTTGATCCGTTTTTACGAGATATCAAAGAACTTGATATATTTGGGAATTGTATTGGTTCCATGTATACTATTGAGTACCAGAAAAGGGGCTTACCACATGCGCATATTTTGCTATACTTAAATCAAGATGATGTACCTCGCTGCGCTGAGATGGTAGATGAGTTAGTCCGGGCACACCTCCTTACAGATGACCCAGAACTTGCCTCTATTTTCAAGAAAAAACCAACACACGGCCCGTGTGGTCCAGAATTTCCTAATGCACCATGCATGCGGGATGGAAAATGTTCAAAGGGGTACCCAAAAAGATGGTGTGAAAATACTGTGTTGGCCGAGGATTCGTATCCTGAGTATACACGACCTAACAATGGTACAACGTGGGGAACCGAACGCTTTACGTTCGATAATTGCTGGGTTGTACCATACAGTCCATATCTTACAAAAAAGTATCAGGCCCACATTAATGTGGAGATTGCACAAGGGGAACATGTTGCCATTAAGTATCTCGCAAAATATATTTATAAGGGGTCAGGTAGTACCACTCTGGCTGTACAAAATCAAAATGATGAAATTGCTATGGCTCTTCAGGGTTGATACATAAGTCCCGTGCAGGCAGTTTTGCGCCTTTTTGGCTATACTACTCACGAAGAAAAGCCAGCTGTAATGCTGTTACCCTCTCACCTTGAAGGGAAGCACAGAGTTTCTTTTGCGGCGGAATTAAGTGCAGAGCGAATTGCTGAGGCCGTGGAAACACAGAGCTCTCCGTTCATTGATTGAATGGCTTATAACGCTGAAAACTCTTATGGACGAGACCTTATCTACTCGGACTTTCCGCTGTTTTACACTTACGTTAAAAAAAGAGGTGTGCATATGAGAAAAAAGGGTCATACAATCGGAAGGATGTCAGTCGCTGTTCTCAGACAGGGGGAACACTTCTATTTACGGACCTCGCTCATTGTCAAACGAGGTGCCCAATCTTATAAAGATCTTTATACTGTTAGCGGGATAACTTATAACTGCCCTTCTGCTGCGTGCCGAGCCCTAGGTTTAACCTTCGATAATTCTGAATGGTTTTCTCTTCTCAACGAGGTGAAGGATTCATCCACGGCATCTTCTCTCCGCCAGACGTTTGCAGCTGCTATAGCTCATTCAACAGTCAGTGACCCTCAAAGTATATGGGATCGCTTCAAGGATGATTTCTCTGACGACTGCCTTTACCGAATTCGTACTAATGGTGAGAGGTTAGCTCCACCACCGTCAGAGTGGACTGAAGAGCAATGCCGGCTTGACTACGGACTCTGGCTTTTTGGTGAGAATTTAAAACACTTGGATATTGATTGGAATACTGCTCGCTTAGCCGATCCTGCTCATGAATGGATAGCTATTGATGGCAATACATTAATAATAGATGCATTGAATTTTGATCGTGAAGCTGAACGTCGGGAACGCGATGATTCTCTAGAAAAATTGTCTTTAGGCCATCGTATGGTATATGATGAAATTGTTACTACAGTGGAGAATGGTCAGATTCCAAATACTTTTTTTTCGCAAGGTCCCGCTGGCACAGGGAAAACGTTTATGAATAAAACTATCTGTAACTTTTATGGATCACAGGGTAAGATTGTTCTTTGCGTTGACTCTTCCGGGATAGCTTCGCTTTTATTACCAAATGGTAGGACTGCACATTCACTATTTCGAATTCTTTTTGATTGCCTTGAAGACTCTATTCGCCAAATTAAAGCGCAATCACCTTTGGCAAAACTATTAGCAGAAACTGCACTCATAATTTGGGACGAAGTTACGATGCAACACAAACATAACTTCGGAGTGGTTGATCAAACTCTTCGTGATATTTTAGCCAAAAATGATACTATTTTTGGTGGGATCCCTGTTATCTTAGGAGGTGATTTTGCCCAAATACTACCTTTTGTAAAAAGAGGTAAAAGGGAACAAATAGTGAATGCCTGTATTCGCTATTGTACTAATTGGAACCTTATAAGGCCACTTTTTTTGACTCAGAATATGCGAGTTATTAATGGGGAGCTGAACCAACGCTTTGCTGATCGGCTGTCCTCATTTCCCTATACATCTACACTATATGTTGTGATGGACATTCCGGATTGGATTCAGTTTACGGCAGATCGGGAGATATTTCGCGAATTTGTATATCCATTCAGTCAAATCCATTCATTGAATTCATCTATATTTTTCGACAGGGCTATTCTAACATCTTGAAATGATTCTGTAAATCGATTTAATGGAGAGATTTCACAGATTCGGCCTTCCGAATCTCATGATTATTTTGCTTTCGATAAAATAGAAAATGACGAATCCCATCACATAACTGACTATACTCCGGAGTTTCTCCAATCTATTTCTGGGCAAGGATAACCGCAAGGTAAGCTTCCATTACAGGTCGAGATGCCTATCATGCTGCTTCAAAATTATTACCCTAAGCATGGTCTCTGCAATGGGACCTGTCTTTTAATTATGCGACTATACAATCATTGTATCAAAGGTCCCATTATTTTGCAAGACTCTCGCTTTAATGGCAAAGAGCATATAATATCCCGTATAACACTTAGCTCAAGTAGCGACCTTCCTTTTACTTTGATTCGGAGGCAATTGCCAATTCGACCTCGCTTCTCGATGACAATTAATAAGTCGCAAGGCCAAACTCTCCAGCGTGTGGGAGTAGATTTATCAACCCCTATTTTTTTCTAATGGCCAATTATACGTTGCACTGTCTAGTGCAACAGATATTAGTCGTCTAATTATATTGCTTCCATCGACCACTAAGAAAACTAATAATGTTATATACCCGGAAGTATTACTGCAACCCTTACAAACGTCATAAAAGGCAAAAGTAACAATATTTTGGAGAAAAAATTAAATTCTAAGGGTAAGTCCTGTAATTAAACAAGATTTTGATTGAAGCTAATTATGAAAAGGTCATAAAAATGTTTTTAATATTTTTGCCTATAACAAAAAGATTAGTCTGGACGAAATCTGGCCAGTAAATACGTTTGTCCTTCTTCACAACCTAGCTTCAAACAGCTTCTACTCTTGGAAGTAGCCACTCTGTGTGAAACCGGTAGAATGTCTCGGCGGGTGTTAACGGCGAGGAGTGACGGCTCTCGGCTCTTGCGCGTGATAGTGCCAGAATGAATTAATATTTTTCTATGTAGTCTAAGTAATGGAAATGAGCTACCTTAAGTACTTCTACAATTACGATTACATTACCTCCAGTGATCTATCTACCTTAATACTCTGATTAATCTTTCTCCAGCCTCTCGGATTATTTAACCGAGTGATTTGAATGAACATAAGTGATTTCCGTTTAACGTCCCTTAATACGGGTACAAAATTTTACGCGCACGTGATATATGCCTGCTCGCTAACGTCCCTTAAAGGGCACGAAAAAAAAACTGCCACGTGACTGTATCTCCTTAGCAAATTCGCCTATCGCTCTCACTTAGTAAGAAAGAAATTACTTGAAAATTAGCCAGATCACATCATTCGAATTTTGACAGGATAACAATCTAAGGCAAATTCAAAGACTTC
>PEDP01001215.1:0-12916 GCA_002918395.1 Erysiphe pulchra | reverse complement strand
GAGTTTCTCTTTTGGTTGAATAGGAAGAGTGGTAGTAGGCTTGACAGATGTAGAAGAAGAAGACATGGTGTAGAATGAGTTATATAACTTAGAGTTAGGTTGCAAAAACTAATATGATGGGCAAAGTTATATAAAGAATAATTTTTAAGATAATTTTCTTCGAAAGAAGAGCAGCTTGAGTCCTAAGTATTTTTTCACTTGGAAAGAAATGACTTTTCGCCGATGCTCTTCAGGGACTCATAAACCCCATTTTGTCAAAGTTGTAGGTATCTGTGTCGTATTTTGATCGCATATTAGCCACTAACCGAAACCATCCTCACATGAAGCTTGTTAATAATCATAAACGCGATTGAAACACGCAGAAACCTCTAAATGTCGTAGTATGTATCTTATAGCCCAGTTCTTTCCGACGCGTCCTCTAACTTGCGATGAGAGAATAAGATAAGCCATATGTTCAACACCGGCTATTCGGGGGGCAAATCCTCTGGCATCTAAGTCAAGTATCCTCTCTAGAATAATTTTCTCCTCGAGTACTGTTAATTTTGCCATTGCTGGTCGGTGTTCGTCAATTGGAAGTGATCCTTTGATTCGAGAACAAAGTGTACTTTCGATAACTTTGTAGGATAGTGCAATTGATTTAAGCCGGGTGTTCACGGTAAGCATTAACTGCTAGAACTAAACAAGTTTCTTAAGAAAATTCTGACATGATTTCTTTTAGAATAAACGCGTCTTGAGCTTATGGTGGAGAAAAAATGGGTGTAGGGCGCAGGGTACTGGTCGCAATGTTGGATGTCGAATTTATTTCCAAATATGGTAGTCAAATTTTTAGAAAAATAAAGGTATTACAAATGAGGAACTAACTTTTTATTCTATTTATACGAGCAGAAAAAACACTCATTATCATTTTCTTCACAATTTTCTCTCTCATACTTGTCTATTTTATTGAAAAAATAATACGTAATTTAATGGATAAAAATCTCAAAAACTATCTCAAATTTAAATTTCTTTTTTTTCTTTTTTTTCACTAATTAGGTGATGATGTTGTTGGGCTTCGAGTCCGAAGTGTTACCCAGGAAACGGAGTGTATGTAAACATATTCGCTAGGATAAATACTAGGATAATAAGAAACGGCTAGGATAATTAACTCGATGAGTGAATTTTGAGTCTGATTGGCTGAGATGTGAATATCAGGGGTGGAGCAAGGACAGACTGAGGGCCAGATATACAAAACCTGAGGGCCAAAAATACTCTCCCCATTATAAATCATTAAAAAATTCACACGGAGTAAAAGTGTCATGTAACGCAACTGCTGTATACTCCAAAATACACGAAAAAGAAATATCTGAAGACCATCCAAGTGATAGTAAATGCTTTGTCTCAATTAGCTCGAAGAAACAAGTGAAAATAAGGCCCTAAGCTTGACGTTAGGCAATGAATAAATTGAGAAAAGAAGAAGCGTACAAAAAAAGTTATTTTTGTTTTGACATCAGAAAAAGCAAAACTTGTTCTGGTTACTTTTTAAAAAAAAAAAATGGTCAAAAGAAACACTAAGTATTGAGGAATAAATTCGTAGATAAGCAAATTTGTAAATTTGTAAATTGGTTAAGTCAAGGTAAGGGAGAAAATACATGTGGGATAAAAGTGATTTTATCTAATAAACTTCTTCGAAAACACATTTTCCTGTTTAAATTTAGACTCGAGTATCTGATTACCATACCGCATTTTTTAAGTTGTTAGTATTTTATCCAACAAAATAAAAGATCGTTTTTGAGATCAAGCCTTTTTTTCAACTAATATAAATAAGGATCGACTTTTGGTGATGTTTCTTTGAGCTTATTTCTTGTATAGAACTATCATGCTACTACTGAAATTGGTTTGTAAAAAACTTATTTAAACTAAGGAATTTATCAGTAAGTGTTGTACGATCATACAAGCTCTGTAGAATTGAGCCCCCTCCCTAAAATTTATAGGGCTTATTGTTATTTATTCTGTGTTTTGGGGTATCAAACTTAACAGATACATTTGACAAGTGATTAAATGAATTCTAGTACAGCTGAATTCGTGAATGCTAGTTTTACAAAATTCGTGTGATAATTGGTTTTGTCCTGTTATTCCTTTAATTATACTTTTATTTCATGGTTTATTTTAATCAAAATAAGGAAGTTTCAGCGAGTAATATTTCCTCTAGCTCTTTTCCGACCTTTGGACATAATTTCTTTAGAGTTATCGAAAGCACTCATGGTTCTTTTATTTTCAAGTTTCTTCACCATCTCAAAGTCAACAGTCTCACCTCTCATACGTGCCATGATAACTTCTCTAGCAACTGTACTATCTGGATCTTCGTACTCTAATTGTGTACTTGGAAGATTGTTAATTTCAATGTTTGGCATCCAAGCCCTATCGCCATTCAATAACATTTCTATGCGCTCATTGGCCGTTTGATCCGAAGAATTTGAAAGCCATTGTACAGGATCACCATGAGTTGCCGTGCTATCTACCGAAGTGGCATGCGACTGAATTGAAGTATTCGAAGTTACTCTACCTAAGATTCGTGATCGCTTTCGAGTTTCAGTTCGTTCGAGCGACTGATTACTAGTAGTACCTTTAGACTTAGCGAGTAGAGAGGAGATAGCATGAGTTATATCTTCAGACGGGCGGTGAAGTGTCTCGGATCTTTCAGTTGGTCCTATTGCTGTAGGCATACCGTGAGTTTGGTTTATGGCATTCTTATTGTGGTCAGGAATAACAACTCGTTCAGCTTGCGATTGAGATGGAATTAAAATAACATTTTTTTCAGCCTCCATTGATTTTTCCCCAGTATCATTTATTTCACGGCTACTGTTTGTTGTAGGTTGAGATCGTCTTTTCAGGGTCGATTTAGCATCTTTATCTGCTGTTGGTAAGGGGTTTACTGGGATTATAGATGATAATTTTTGTTCCATCTCAACGATATTTATTGGCTTTTCTTTTAAAGTTAACGTAGATTCTAGCATTTTTTCTGGGCCAGGCTCGTAGGCCTGAATAGATAAGCTTGAGCCAGCTTCAATCGAATCCCATAACCACTTTGCTGTCACAATTGGTATCTTCCATTCCTTAGCGTAATTTAGCTTGTCTTTACGCACAACTTGAACATTATTAACTATAAGCAATGATGCATTGGGCGTCATAAAATCACTATACGTGCCTCCAATCAATTCAATAGCTCTTGTGAGATGTAATAAATCTATTCCTGAAAATGCAGATGAACATATCATCATTTTCTTGGCCACTATGTCAGGTATGGGAAATACAGGAAATGGTCGACCAATAATGTGTTGCTTAGGTTCTAAAAGTTGCTTGTGATGAAGACAGCGTTCAATCCACCAGACTGTTACTACTTCTATAGGATAAGACACAGGAAGAATTGGAACATCTGCTTTGGGGAGATCGTGAGAAACTACCATGAAAAACCTTTTAGATTGCCGCCCTTCAGGTAAGATATTTGGTAGAGATGCTGATTTATTACCAGTGTGCATAACTTCGCCACCACTAGACAGAATATGATTCTGTAAAACTTTAATTTTTGTATCTGGGAAATTATGAAGCCAAAATACGCAACCAGTGAAGACTCCTATTATTCTTGCGGCACTTCGATCTTCACTGTAAGTCTGTACGGCTTGAAGTTTAGATTGATCTGTTATTGTACTTGTTTTTATTTGAGTAGGTTTATCAAATTCTTTAGCTCCATTACGTTGAGATTTTGAAATAATACCACTTCCAGAAATATCTGCCAATAAACTATCATGTTGACCAGAAAGCTTCATACTCGCGGTCCTTCTGAGTTTTCTCTTGCCTGTCTCAGCACCTGTATCACTATCTGGTTTTAAGCGTCGAACAAGTGAAGGTCTCAAAGGAGGTGCTCTATCCCATGCGCCTTTTCCTCTTTCTTCTTTTGGTAAAGAAGGGTCGAAAAGCTTTTCTTCCAGAATCATACCTCTTTCGAGGCTTTGATAAAGCCATTCAATAGATACAATCTTAAGTCCCCATGATTTAGCAGCTTTATATTTTGCGCCATCGGTTCGAAGCGATATCAGATGAGTTATAGTTCTTGTTAGATCACCATCATATGTAGCTCCGTTTTTCTTAACAAGCTCAGAAATTCCTAATCTCTCTGCAGCTAAGTATTTGTTAGTGATAACT
Organism: Erysiphe pulchra; assembly: GCA_002918395.1. Classification (NCBI taxonomy): domain Eukaryota; kingdom Fungi; phylum Ascomycota; class Leotiomycetes; order Helotiales; family Erysiphaceae; genus Erysiphe; species Erysiphe pulchra. The sequence continues at coordinate 8,737 of PEDP01001215.1, read as the reverse complement.
ATTGACTTACCAAGCAAATCTCATACGTTCTTCACACCCTGTCATGCTAAATTTCAAGGAGTGGAATGTCGGCAATTTATACTTTCGTTCCATCGCTTCTAAATCAATCTCTTCATCAGCAATCCACAAATCACGAATTGCTTCTATCCATGCTGGAGTCATTGGCAATATGTCTTGCCGGTTTCTGGCCACATATTTATACTTGAGCGTATCATAAGAGCCAATTATAAGGTGGGTCACATCACGGGTAAGATCAAGATGATGAAGGGCTCCCATCTGCTCAGCATACAGAGCGATAGCCGTCTAAATATCACATGTCAATAAAGCAAAACAAATGTAACTTGGAATGTGCAACAAGAGATTGAAAACACGTACGCGTTTCTCATCTGGAATCGAAGTGCAGCAAATCACAACACCCTTCAATGGAGCTGAGTGATCGATAGACATGACATTAGTTTTGATATTAATAATCGATCTTTGATATCAAAAAGCGGCCAAAATCTGGACCTATTCGACCTTCCCATGACGGGAGTTAGTATCTTATCGTTGTTGTTATGTGACGCGACCTTTACATGTACTACTGTAGTCACGCGTTTTTTACACTTAGAGAGTGAGAGAGTAGCCTCAGGCGTGTAAATGCTCTGTCATCTCGTTTCCCGTACAACAAGAGTTTTTAACTCATTCCATCAAATATCAATTTGATCATGCTCTATTTGTCACATAATTAATATACATTTAAGTATAGTAAATACCCTGTAAATAATCTAAATTTTATTAATTCATGTATGAATCTCATACTTTTTTACACCTCATACTCATCTGTTATGTTTTTTACCGCATCGAGACAACGGATTTACTGAAAATATCTATAAGCAACATCTTAGTAGGCGAGCTATTTGAGAACAGTTATATTCACTAAGACTTAGCTTAGGTATTTATCGCTAAGTAATCTGGAAATACTGTTGAATTTTAAATAATGATCGAGGAAACAGATGATATGTCGATCGAAGAGAAGGGGTAGAAAACTATTGACGAAGCCTTTCATAGTAATTTAGTTATTAGCTTGGGTATTTTTAGCTTCAATAGTCCGATGAAATCAACCAAATATTAGTAAATGTTGGCCAATGGTAAGAAAGTCTGAAGACGCCCCACGATTCAGAACACCTATGCAGGACAGAATAAATCTGTATACCAAGGTAAACATCACAGAAAAGCGATTTGCTGCTGCTATCCTTTCGGATTAATTTCAACTCATTTTTTTTAGAAGACTTGGTTAATCAGTTTTCGCTTCAAACAAGAAAAAGATAGTGAAATAAAATAGATTGCCAAGGTTTTTAATTAGCATAACCATCCAACAGATATTTCTGTACCATGAAGAAAGGCTGCTGCGAGAAAGCATTTACGAAATTATCTAGTTCTAGAGTGTATAAGTGATCAAGTAGGCGATCCAAAAATCTCAAAACTCAGACATAGCAAATCATCTTCGAACATCAATTTTAAATCTGTAAATTACTACCTAAGATGAAGCAAACTTTTGGAATAAGACGAAAGAAGCTAGACAGTCTAACTCCGATACGGCATTTTAGGTTGCTTGTAGCAAATACTTTAATGTTAAGGTTAAGCATTAACACTCCTGCTGGCATTTGATGAAGAACGTTGTCATCATATAAAAAAAAGTGGATAGCCAAACTAGACAGAACCTATATTGAGGAGACTAGTGGAAGTAGAGACAGTGGGTTAAGATAGCTCAAACAGGCAGAAGAAAATGGAGAGATGAACTTACAGCAATTAGAAATAATTGCTGTCACAAGAGATGAATCTCTAGGTATGATTAATTGGTCTTTTCTACCTTGCAAATCAATAAGAACTTATAAAAATCTATAGGAGGTATAACCAACCTAGCCTTAAATGATCAGGCTTTACATACCCGTGGGTTCACCTACGGATATCCGACAAGTAAGAATTACCTCAGTCACACCGGTCAGTTTGGAAATAGATTTCTCTGAATCTAGACGACAGTTTAAAAATGATGGCAATGGTTTTTTGGCTGCTTGGGAGGCTGTTATAAATTCAGATACTGAATTTCAAGTTCAAGAAACTTGGTAAACACTGATTAGAGAGTTGTCCAATCAGCCATTACTCATTACTTCTGAGATACTTAGAGTAGAACTGGTTACTGTTCTCGAGATTCTGTGCAATATTTTATTGCTTTCTATTGAAACTTCAGTGTGGCAGTTACATCTCGAGTTAAATCCTAGCAAAGGTCTCTCAAGTCTTGGGCAACGAATAGATTTGCGGATCTTGTTGATCTTTGTAATGCAATTGAAGAGATGATGCACCGATAAAAAGAAAGATATAGGTTAAAAGAATAGACGTTTTAAAAAAGAATAGAGCTCACAGAAATATCCTATTTTGCACTACTTAAAATAATCAATTATCTTCGAAGCGATCAACTAGATCGTTCAAGAGCTAGAACAAAGTTTAAAAGAGCTTGAGAAGGGTAAATATTCTTTTTGATTAAGTAGCTTTACAAAACAATTTGGCCTTCCGTGTAAGCATCTTATGTTACGACACTCGTAATAAGACAAGAATTAATCAAAATAAGGAACTAATAGATGATGAGATTCTACGACGTGAGATTGCTTTAAACGTCCTCCGAGAAAACATAACTAGAATGAGGGTCATGCAACCAATTACTTGGGAGGATAGTTCAATAAAGCTAGGACATGGCACAAGTACTCGAGGTGACGACGTCTCATACGACGAAGATGCGAATCTTTCAAGGCTTCAGTAAAGAGTGCCGGAAAAACAGAAAAAAAAAGAACAAAAGTGATGGATTTGAGACAAGCAGGAATGGAAGAAATAATGAATGAAAATTTCCAAACTTCTCATCAATTTACTCCGTAGTAAATGATGCCTATAGCAATCGTTCCAACCACTTATCCTACCCAACTTAACCAATCTCTTTATCTTTTTATACTTACCAAGAGTCTTCCCAATTCCCTAGATCGAGAGCGCGGTTGAATGTAGCTAGTCATCAGAACTACTTACACGGAAACACACTAGCATTGATTCCGGCCTCATAAACGATGGTGTTAGTCAGCTCTTGCAAGTCTTCTGTATTGCACCTTGATCAGTGGGTCAACCTGTTTGAGCCAGTACTTTACGACGGTTATAACGATCAGGGGCATCTCAGGGACTGCAGATGGCATGTAGATAAGTCTTGCTATGAAGCTTGAATCTCCTCTGTGTGTGATGATTCGGGGAAACATATTAGAGGAACGAAGTGTACAGGAAGACTATCAATAATTACAAATAAATTCTCTCGATAAAACTCTATTTTTTGATGCAGATCACAGATCACGGCATGTTCGAATAAGCGGATCAGCGGAACAGTCCCTGTTCCAACTCCACAGCTTAAGTATAGTAGTTGATAGCCACCTTAATCCCTACACTCAACTAGTAACGATTTGGGTGAAGGATTGTATTGTAGTAATTATACCCATGTCGATTTGTGTTAGCGTAGGGATTAGTATGGGTCGGTCCTGACTTGTTTTTTTCTTTTGATCGGGTACTCAAAGTTTTTTGTTACGCTATCTTGTGATAAGGATGCTACTGCCCGCGACACTATAGACTAGTACTTTACTTATGTATACTGTTTCTTTGGGTTTCTTTGGCCTTTCGGACTCTGATTGAGGGGCTCAGTCTATCTATGTTATTTCATGGACATTTGAGGCGTGCAATTACGACTACCCGCCATCTAAAAGTTGTACCAACAACATGGCAATAACTGATCGTCTCTCCAAAGATATCTTCGTGTTAGGTACAAACTCCATGTTTGCAGAAGTCTGTGCAAACATTTATTGACCGTTACTACCGATTTTTGGGATTTTCCCGATATTTAATCAGGGAGAGGGGTAACGGATGGAATAATTCTGGAATTCTTATTGCGAAGTTACGGGAATAAACAACGACTGATTACTGCTTAACATTCACAGTCCAATGCTAGTGAGCGGGTTAATCAGGAGATTTAAAAAATTTAAGAATCTTAATATGCTATGCCTAGGAAAACTAGATGAACTTACTCCCTAGGGTTCCGTTGGCATTAAATGGACGGCCAAATTCAGCAAATGGCGGGATGAGTCCTTTTTTCCTCTGATACAGGTATATGTTCGACCCATTATGGAACCAACGCCAGAACTATCTAATCAACCGTGACATCCTGGGAAAAAATTAAAACTATAGCGTACGTTAATAAACGAAAGGAAGCTCAGGATTTTGCCCAAGCTACAATGGCTGCTGCCCAACAATGAGCTAAAAGTAATGCAAACAAACGTCGACGGCAACAGGAAAGATTTGAAGTAGAGGATGAAGTTTTGCTAGACTTACGTAATATAAAAACGTCTCAACTTTCCAGAAAGCTAAAAAGCTAGCCTAGCAACACGCAAAATACGAGTTCATAGCTGTCCCAGATGATTTGACCTTGGAATTGAATGACGCCATAGATTTCACGTAGATCTAGTCAAAAGAGTAGGTAATGATCCATTTCCAAGTTAACTTCGAGATGTTGCATAGAATATCCCTCATATAGATGAGCCAGAATCCGAAGTGGAATCGATTCTTCGAGCTAGAATAGTTCGCCGTGGTCGGAAAGTGTATTTCCAAGCATTAGTAAAGTACACTAGTTTGAAAGAACCTTGGGAGCCAACTGCGTATGTTAAAGATACACAAGCATAGCCTTGGACGTTTTCGAGTACCAGTATGGACTTATACAAATTAATGATGGCCTATCTGAAAAAATTCAGCAGCATTTACTGGCCCATGTGAACTGAAATCAGTTCGGGAAAGAAGGTTGCCTAAAAGTACATCAGAGAAGAAGAAAAAAAGGTAACAGAATTGGAACCTTGCCCTAAGAGGAGGAGGCGGCTTGTTACGGGTTGTGACCTGCGAAATTCAACGCAGGCACTAGACCAGGGTAGAAATGTATTGGTTAAGAATATTCTAGAAATGAATAAACAAGATTATTTACATGACTACAATGCTGTTATTGGTCGGCGCTTCAACAGAACATTTAATGACGTCATATAAGTCATTGGACTTAAGTCTATGATTCTCTTATTCTTGGACATAATATTTCCAATTTTGGATATTAAATACCTACACTACTAGTGATTTATCTATTACATTAGTTTGACGCTCAGCCTCCATGAGTCCATACGGACATTCCCAATTTCATGACACGAACAACATGCTAGCAAAAGAAGGAGGCTCAGACTTAAGTTTTCACCTTTACGCAATTTTGGGTAGGAAGAAGTTGAGTCAGAATTGAACTTTCTCCGTGACGATTGATAATCAAAGAACCCACCAGAAACACCAAAATTTCACCACCCTTAACTTTGAAGCCCTAGCTAAAATTCAACTCATCAATTTTTATGATGGAAATTGGATTAAAATTTGAAGCATTAAATCAAAAGTTTATTGAATCTTTTGGGAGCTATAACGGAATAAATAAACTGAGGTGGTTTTTAAAAATACATTAACAAGTTTGAAGGCCTCTCAAAATACCGTTTTTCAACCTTTTCACATCATAAAAAGTCGATTTAGTGATAAAAAATTGAATTTTCTAATTTTCTAACATTTTAGTAATAAGGTTAAACAAATAATGGTGGCAGAGATAATCTGTAACTCTGAACATTTCGTGTAGTTTTTGCCGACTAATCATAACGCAGAAAGCTAAGTTAAATTACTTCGCAACTTTTACAAAGAAGATTAAAAAGCCAAGTCTAAGCCTCCTTATTATACACGTGTTAGAAGATTTCCACGTGGCTTCGATTTTACATAAGTAAATCATACCTCGACCTGGATTAAGAGTGAGTTTCTGATGAAACTGGAATAGTAACTGACTATTTTCAAAAAGCAAAAGGAAAGCTGTTAACTTTTGCAAGCGCTGTAATGATTATCACCCATCAATGAAATTGCTCTTGGACACTCTCAAGTGGTAATTGTGGATCTTTCATGCACATTGAAAATGATTGCAGGGCGCTTACAAACTGCAATAACTATGGAGGTCCCCATTGTTCAGACAGTTACAAATATCTTGGTCGCCCTGCTCGCTATGGTGGAGCGAATAATGAGCAATTGAAACATTTCCCATCGCATTGTAGGTGTCGAAACTTGAGCAAAGGCGGCCGTCGACGAACAAAGAGCGTTAGTTTGCCTATGATGATAATACTCTGGTAACAAGTACTAAAATTCCTGAGCCTGATAAAATGAGTAGACAAGAGTCAACTGTCGAAGCTTCAATGGGTGAGCAGATGTCCTAAAGAGCATTTAAGGATTTTATAGTGCTCCGGAGGAGTATTGTCAAATGGTTACTTGCTATACCCCAAACAGCCTTAAAATAGACAGTGATTTATAGCCAATAGAAGCGTGCCACCGCCTCGAATTTAATCGATGAAGCCAGGCTAGTGTGCAGTAATGATGTCATGAGCAAGCAGGAGAGTGGAAACAGGGACTATTCAAGGATCAAGTCCACTAAGCCAAATATGGAATGAGTTTGACCAGGGGGTAATTTTATTGTCTGATGTGTTGAACACCCTACAAATGAAAGGTCTTCAAGAATCTATCAATCATACTTTGAATTCTATTCAAATCCATCCGATTAGAAATCTGATCAAAAATCTGAAGTATGATCTACCATCGCTATTTACAACGGCCAGACACCAGCCACCTGTCTGTTATGCATGCTTTTTGGGTTTTGTGAGATCTTGGGTACTCAAAGAATCACTTTCATGTAGCTCATCTTAACATTAGAGTTCTCAATTTAATAATTTCATCTAAGTGAGCAAAGCGCGGGCTTCCGCCGCCGTCGAGCTTGTATGAGTGCCACAATTTTGCGACGAAGCAAATACCCAACCTATCATCGAGATATTAGATATTCCTAGATGAGTTGAGACTTTTCATCGATTCAGACCAGCTCTATGAAGTGTTTAGATCTAAATAAGATAAATCAGTATTTAATGTTTGATAGTAATCACTATATTGACGGTTGTCTACCTGAGAACTCATGTCTCTCTCTATTCGAAAGTTTAGACTCGCGTGTCGAAGGCGGCGACTAATGAATCATGTTTGAAGGAGTAGTGAGAATACACTCTTAGTCTAAGGATAACTATGATTTGTGTTGATAAATGATTGCGAAAATATAATGTGATTGTGGATGTGTGGTGAAATTGTGTCAAGAATAGCCGGATATTTCAGGCCAAGCACAAAGACTATTATTAATGGAGGACATAATAATTATCCCTGAAGCGAGAGGTCTTGCCCCACTACCCACAAGCTACCCACGGAAAGTTGCATGAAGAGAATTTAATGAAATCGCTGATGGATTTTAAATCTTCATTAAAGAAGCTAGCGAGCTACTGTATAACCCATGAAATAGCATATTTGAAGAACTATTAACTATTTCAATTGTGGGGAAGTATTTATGTATTCTTTTTTCAGGCATGCATAACTCATAACTACACTACCCTACTACCACGGCAGCCCCGGACACAACCTCCATCTTCTTCTCCCCTCATCATATCAGGCTCCTCATGATCTTTAGCTGACAAATACAATCCGATCGTAGACCATGGGATAAGTGTTAAGCTACCCGCCTGTGAGTCGGATTTTTAATCCGTGAAATAAGTTATGGATACGTTTGTTGGCTTGCTTGCCTAATGGCTGTGTTATACTGATTGGTCTAGATTCCTCCTTACCCATATCAAATTTTCCTAGCTGCTGCACTACGCATCGAGAAGCTTATTTATTAATATGCACGAGGAAGAAAAGCGGACTAAAACCGGGTCCCATGAGCGCCAAACGGACTAAAAGATTTTAGATTTTGCAGATCAGCTCTAGCAAATACACGAATGCTGGCAATAACAAGGTTTCCAGCTCTTCAAAAATTGAAAAAAAAAAAGGATCTTTTTTAGAAATAAATTAAAGATTGCTTGGAAAGTCAACAATGTGGTGTAAGGTGGGGCTGGTTGAGTTGTAATTTGCTTGTTCAGCTTTTCATTCTCAGCGACTTCTAACCCCGACGACGTCTTCTAAAAACATTCAAATCGAGTAGTTTGAAAAATCTTTCTACTAAGACCCCCATTATTGAGTTGAATTGCTATAGTTAAGATAAAAAATTTATGCCTAACTAGCAATATATTGCTTTGAGTGTAAATCCAATGTTTATCTACACGGGTTCTGGGTAAGTAAATAGATAAAGCTTCATATAATTGGCTAACGCGCTATTTTTTCCTGGAATTCTTACTTACAGGATACGAAAGTACATGGAATAGTTTATTATGGCTTTTATAATACAAAAGAGGCCAAATTTGATGGCGATGTTGGAAATATTTGGGTTGTCGGTTCAAAAAGATTTATGTAATGCAGCAGTGCAGTTCCTAAAGGAGGTACGACAAGGGTATGAGATCAAGCGAACGAAATAAATACCTGTAAAAACGCCCATGTTGATTCGGGCTGGGTGTGGGGATTATAGTGGGTTTTGACTAGGTTTGGATAGAGATAATTGGCTATAGCAGGGATATTAGATATCTATCGCTAAATTGCCCCACTATTTATTTTTGAAGTTCTATCTCGAGCCGTAAAACAAGTGTAATTTTTGTTTACCCTGCAATTCTGCTCAAAGATAAAAGTTGCGCTAGACAGGGTATTGTACAGGGCTATTTTTGGCGCTAAACTT